>JADRCD010223120.1:23490-90789 GCA_019843815.1 Montemys delectorum
AGAGAGAGAGAGAGAGAGAGAGAGAGAGAGAGAGAGAGAGAGAGAGAATGAATCATGCTGTGTACAAACACCTACACTGAGGGAGACCAGTTGGATTGGGAACTCACATTGGATTGGGAAACCACACACCCTCTTTCCTGTTCTGTCTTTCCCTTCCTAACCCCTCTGTGTCTTTCATTCTAGCATTCTCCAAGTTCCTTCTGTTTTCTTTCAGTCAGACACCTAGGGTAATTTTCTCACTTTTCCTTCTAGAATTTTGAGTCAGGTTCATTATAAGCCTCAGTGAATTTTCTGATACTTTTGGCATATGGTTTAATTGGTTTGACAAGAATTAATCTTAGGATTTACTTTTGATAATTTTTTTTTTGTAAATTTTTTTGAGGCGTGGGGGTTGGCTTGGGCTCAAGTCTTGGTTTTCCTGGCAGTCAGTGCCTGAAAAGGAATGCTTGCTTATGAGTGCAGTACATAAAGTCCTTCCAGAGTGCACTCACACCATTAGACAAGGAGATAGTGCAAACTGATTCGGGGCCTTCTCTTCACTTGTGAATCAGCTCTAATTTTTGATAATGCAAGAAAGTAGTTAAGGGATCAGGGGCAAAGTACTTATAGATATTTTAGTACTTGTTCATTCATTTCTGCTGCTTTAGATAATCTGGCCTTGTATTGTGAAAGTCTAGTTTAAAAAAATAATGTGAGAGCCGGTGAGATGTGGGTAAAGTCATTTGAGGCTGTTGATCTGTATTCTTCAGCCCCTGGACTTCAGCCTTTGTGGGCTTGCACAAGTTTTCTTTAATGAGCTTTTAACCTTCAGGCCTGCACAGTGGCTGCATCATTGACTCTGTTTTGAGGTTTCCAGCTTCATGGGCTGAATAGCCACTGCTTTCTTCTCAACTCTACCCTCTGAACATCTGATCTACCCTAGGAAATTCCCTATGAACATTTTCACTATTTCTATTCCTTTAGAGATCTCTGACTAAAGCAGGTAGGCTTCATGTCTTTGTATTTCATGTATTCCATGTATTGTTCATTAAGGAGGCAGGACTTTCTTGGCATGGTTATGACTTATGTAGAGTTATTTTTACTGACCTTTGCTGCTGTGGAATCCTAGAGGTCTTATAAGGCCTGTGGTACATCACTAAGGTGGAGGTGGTGCCAATCATGAAGCTTATTACATCAGAGAAGCTCTGTTTTATGATGATCCACAGGAGAGGTACCCTGCAAACAACAAATACTATTACCCCTAGGAGTAGGCCATACTGTGTATCATGAGACATTCATGTTTTTCCTTACTGCTAAATTATTAGTTATGTTCTGTGCTTGCACTGAGAAGTATGTCTTCAAACCTTCTTTTATATTTTATCTTGTTTTTTTTTCTGCAATATCTTTTCTCTTTGCCTCAATTTACTTAATCAAATCCTTATTGTTTGACATATTTTTATGATATTGTGATCCTGTTTGGGAGGGAATGAGAGCATTAAAAAAAAAATAAGACAATAAGGTCACTTTGTCTGTTGTACATGTAAGGAATGTCCCAAATTGCAGTGTTGTTGGGAGCACAACACAAAAGTCCTTGTACCCACAAACATGCAAGAAAACTAGGAATGTGAACCACTCAGGGCTCTCCTCTCAAAGGAGGGAGTACCTGTGCTTTCACCCAGAAGGCTGGGAATTGGAACTGATTAACAGCCTGGTGATCTTTATCTGTTGGGCCAGGCCATATCAATGTCCTACAACTAGGACCAGAGGTGACTAGTAATCTAAATGACCTTACAGCCGGGGAATTCCCCAAACTACCAGAAGCAGGATTAGAGTCACCAAGTAATTTAAATGACTCCTATGCCATTTATATCTTCAGAGGCTTCTCCAATCTTCCTCAACCAGGGCCAGAGATGGCTAAAGTCCCAAATGACACTATCTGCATAGCCAAGACCGGACCAGGTCTTTTCATAGGTCCTTAAGCTAGGTTAGGTAGCCTATCTTTAGAACCCATCTTAGAAAAAGTGACATGCGCCCTGAGTTGAGTTTCAATGTAGTTATGCTTTCTTGTGCACGAGGGATTGTATTATACCAAATTGTACTGTGTTTTAAATATGCTGGCAATGAACTGCCTAGCATTGAACACGTCAAGTCTGATCCAGGTTGAAGTCAGTCTGAACCAAGTTTTCATTCTTATCTCTAGGTTGTTCGTTCTGGATTCCTGCAAAGTTCCCCTCTTAGTGCAGTAGAAATGAAGATGGGGCACTGAAAAAAATCATCAAAAGTGTAGTGTTCTTTTTCTTTTTGTTACATTTTTATTATTTCAATTTTTCTTATATATACTATATTTTTGAGCATACTCTTTCCCCTTTACTAAGTTCTCCCAGATCCTCCCCACCTCTTACCCATCAAACTTTGCCCTTGTCTCTCCCCTGCCCCCCTCAATAGACAAAAAAAAAAAAAAAAAAAAAACCAAAAACCAAAAAACCAAAACCAAACCAAAACAAAAAACCAAAAAAACCCCACAAAATAAAGAAACATACAGGAAAACAAACCAAGACTGCACACACATTCACATACAGGGAGTCTATTTCCTGTTAGTCAACTACTCCCAAGCATGAGGCCTGCCTCGTGTCATTCCATTGTGGGAATTCTCTCCCTCCCAGCAGCTATTGACTGGAAATAATTTTGTCACTCGCAGTAGGAGTTTTTGACCACCTCCCAATCTCTGTGCTGGGAATTTTTTGGGGGTCTTCACTATCTTGAATTTGTTCAGGTCTTCTCTGTGCTACCACAGAGAATGAGTTCACATGTGCGTCATCACTGTCACGTCTGGATGCTGTTTCTTTAGAGTCATCCACCGCCTCTGGCTCTCTCAATCTTTCTCTCTACTCTCCCACATAAACTTCTGAGCCTTGGGGAAGAGGATTTAATAAAAACATCCTGTTTAGGACTATGTGCCCCAGAGTCTTTCAGTTCTTTTGTATTTCAAAAATAAGCTTCTCTGATGAGGGTGGAGCCAGGCACTGATCTATGGGTATAGCAGTATGTCACCGAGTGTCATTTTATTGCTATGTTCTTTTAGCAGGATATTAGTGTTAGGTTGTTCCCTACCCCCCAGGTCCATGACCTATCTAGTCCCAGGTTTATGGCCACTTAAGCAGTGTCCGATATGTGTTTAATCTAATGAAGTGGGACTTAAATTTAATATTATTATTAATAATGAAACCTAGTTGGTTACTCTCATAACATTCGCACTCCCATGGTATCTGCATACCTTACGGACAGGTTACTATTGTAGGTTGCACAGTTCTGAGACAGATGGCATCGATGGTTCGTTTTCTCCTTCCATAGCATGTATAGTACTTTCCAGCACCAGGAATGATAGTCAGCAGAGGTGAAGCTTCTCGTTGCACATCAAGCTCGATTTATATTTGATTGTACAAGTAAGTGGTGTCTTCAGCAATAGGACCATACTTTCAGGTTGTAGGGATTAGACAATAATACCAGCAATAGCATGAATTGTTTTGGGGGGGGGTGTTTTCTGAGATCCCTTTGCCTACAACTCAAAAGATGTAATCCATTTCTAGTACTGGGTTTTTTTTTTTCCATTGGTAGCATGTATTGTCTGCCTGGGGCGTTCTCTTCCCCTATTATCTGGTAACTATTTTTAAAATTTCAACTCATCACAAATTGAAATATTATGACATACAAGAATGAGAGCCTGCATTCTTTTGTACATTAAAATGTAAAAATACTTGAAATTTTTCTATACATGTTTATTCTCTACACAAGAACATTACTTTAAAAGCATAACGACAGAGAAATAGAATACAATATTATAAAGGGATAAAGGCAAAACTAGTAAAGAAAGGTTGAATGGGGGAGAGGACTAAAGGGAGGGATAAAGGAGGGATGAGGTGAATTTTTCATGTAAAGTACTAAAATCATTCCAATAAAAACTAGGATGGGGATATATGTCAATTGTAGAACAGTTGATTACATATGTAAGGTCCTAGTTTTGATCCCTAGCACTGTAAAAACAAAACAAAGTAAAAAAAGTATTAGTTTTGCTCTTTTGATACTTAAGCCATAGATAGCTTTCAAACTATTATTATCTTTTATTATTCAATTATTCTTATAAATCATTCACTTGGGCTTATTTGAAATTTATTGTTTAGGAATATTGTATAATTTTGTATTTGCAAAATTTAAAAATTTATAAAGTCCATTTATTCTCACATTGTTCAGCATCGTGCACATATTCTCTAATTAATATTGCATGCTGCAGACAGTTTGAAATTCATCCAGATATCCTTGTGGCCTCCTGCATTGCTTCTGGTGTGGAATATTTACAGCCATATGAATTCAACTAGAAATCTTCTCCTGAATCTTTAAGTGTTAGCAACACCACAGCTGAAGCAGCTTTTAATAGAAAATCCAGACAGAGAAGTAATCTGCTAGCTTCCTAAAGGAAAACTGTAAATGGCATAGGATATTTGTTCCCACATGGCTTTACAGATGAAAAAAGGGTCTACTTTTACTGAGTTGTGTAACAGTTGCATCCGTGCAAAAAATGAGCTCAAGTTATTTGCAATCACCCTTCAATTCACCACAGTAGTTTTGATAATGGGAAATCTGTGTTATTTATATAGACTACAATTTATGTGTGTGTGTGTGCTTGCCTACTTGCATGTGTTTGTGCATAAGTGCAGAATGTCTTAACCTTGCATATGCAATAAACACACATGTGGGATCATAGGACAACAATGGTTGTCTGCCCTTTGCCTTCTATTGTGCTTAAGATAGCATCTCTTCTCTTTGCCGCTGCATATACTAAGTTTCTTGATACATGAGCATCTGGGATTCTCCTGTACCTGCCTCTCATCTTCATGCAGGAGCTCTGGTATTAAGCTATATAATACTGTGCTTGGCTTTATGTGATTCATGTTTAAATTTAAAATAATAATATCCTGAGAGGTGAATGAAATCACATTAGAAACAACAGTGTTGAGCCCTTTGCAGCTTCAAGTACTTGCTAATGTCATTTCATCTACTTCTCAGAATGTTATTGTTTCAAATTTAAACCTGAAGGAATTGGTAAGAAAGTCATCCAAAGGCAGATAACCTGTCAGTGGAGTAGAAGAGGTGTGAACAAAGGCTTTTTGTTTCTGGATTCTACTCTTAATCTGCATCATGTATTTACTGTAATAACCAGGATTCTCAGGAACATCAGTAAACTGTTGCTAAATAAAGTTTACTGTGAGATAAAAATCTATCTATTTATCTATCTACACACATATAAATATGTTCACATAGAGTTTTGATAATATTTCATAATTCAAGAAATTATAAGGCCTAATTGGGTTTTTTTTTTGGGGGGGGGGGTTCGAGACAGGGTTTCTCTGTGTAGCCCTGGCTGTCCTGGAACTCACTCTGTAGACCAGGCTGGCCTTGAACTCAGAAATCCACCTGCCTCTGCCTCCCAAGTGCTGGGATCAAAGGCGTGCGCCACCACTGCCCATCGGCCTAATTGTTTTGATTATAAAATTTGCATCATGAGTCCTATATGGAACACATCTTCCAAACAAACCTATGTAATGAGAATGCTCTCCTGTTGTGCCTCACTGTGGTTCCCTCATCGAAGGAGCAGCTACTCACAAACTAATGCATGTGTTTAGAGCAGGTCCCCTTGATTTCATTAATAACAGCTTAACAGAAAATCAGCATTTAAAAGAATCATCCATATCCGAAGCACCACTCATAGACTTGTTTTTTAAACACAACCTCTTTGAAAACCACCTACTTCATTTTTAGGGTGAATGGATAATCAATATTGCTCAATGGTTTGGAAGGTTCGAGAGTCTTAGAAACTGATCACAAATGGACTCACTGTTAGAAGAGGAACAGCTTTCAGGCTTACCTATCTTACAGAAGTGCTCAATAAGAACGTTGAATTTCGTATATGGAGCTGATGTTGGCATTTCTTTAGTCTACACTGGTGTTTCTCAGTCCAGGGCAGCTTTACAACAGTCCTGGATAACACCAATCATCCCATACCAGAATTGATTGGGGGTAGAGCTTGACACTGGGAACTCCAGTAGCCCCCCACTTATTATTACTATGTAGTTGGAGGCTGGAAACCATCAATCTACTTGGGACTCATATTTAAGAGATCTGATTGTTTTCCGAGTCCCAAGAGTCTACGACATGTTTTCAAAGCAGTCAGATTTTTAAGGTGCATTATGACTTCTTCGACTGATGTGTATAAACCTCTTGTTCTCCAGAAAGGTCCCCAAGACGAAAATTTTAAGATCACAAACAATTCTTAATTAAAGTAATTATAGAACCATGAAAAGTGCGGAGAAGAGCTGTGCCATACCTTTGCTTCAGTTTCTTCTGATGAAGTGTCTTACATAACTATAATAAAACGTAAAAAAACAGAAATTGACCAGTGGTCTGTCTAAGTTTGTGCTGTTTTGGAACATGTGTAGAAGCATATAACCATCAGTACAGTCAAAACAAAAAAGAGATTTTTTTCCCCTAAGCTCTACAGTCATGCTCACCCCCTACCCCACAATACTCCAACTCTTGACAACCATTAATTTGTTTTCCATCCCTATAAATTGGTCATTACAAGGAAGATACTTAAATGGACTCACCTTGTAGGGCTTTTCTGAGATTGTTTGACTTGTGTCCATGTTCTTGAGATCCATCTAATCTGTGCCTGTCAATAGTTCATTTTCTTTTACTGCTCAGTAGTGTTCCAGCTAAGGCTATTAAGAATAAATAATAATAATAACAGTTTGTTTCTCTGGGACAAATGCCCAGCAGGGCAACTGTCGCATTGTCCAATGTTCATTCAATCATCTTAAGAAACAGGACTCTTTTCCAGGATGGCGGCCATGTTCCTATCAGCAACGCGTAAAAGATGAAGTTTCTCTGTATCCTTGCTAGCGTTCAGTATGGTCACTTTATAGTTGCCTTTTTAAATTTCAGGATGTTTACCTCACGGTGGTCTTCATTTTGAGCAGCTCAGTAGATGACCTGCTGTCTACGTGTCCTCTTGAGGAATTTGTGTTTTCCTGCCTTTCTTCACACTTTGTAATTGGATTATTTTTACTATTGAGTTTTAAGTGAGCTTGGTGAACATTTGTCTGTTTGCAAATATTTCCTCATGTATTGTGCCTTTTCATTCTTTTAACAGAATCTCTCACAGGGCGAAAAACATTTAATTTCAATAATATACAATTAATTGATTAATTTACATCTCTGGATTTTGCTTTTTTTGGACTAAGTCTACAAAATGTTCATCAATTTCTATATTCTGGAAGTGTTCCCCAGGATTATCTTATAAACAGGTTTTATAATTTTCAATTTAAACCTTGGGTTCATTTTAAGTTAATTTGTGTAACCTGAGCTTATGTCAAGACTTTATATTTTTGCCTGTGGATGCCCATTTGCTTCTAACTATTGAGCTCTTGGTCCATTGAATTATTGGCTCACTGGTCAAAGTCTAAATACTTGTTAGACTTCTACTGGATCCCTGGCTGGAAGTGAGTCACATCATCTTACTGTACCTAGTGGCCTCTGCAGGTCCTCCTGGTAAAAGCCTTGTCAATCACATTTTAAGAGCCTGACTGAGATGTGGCCTCTGGAGTCACTTCACAGGGAGCAGATGAGCTTTGCTGCCTTGGGTTTAGGTAGAAGTTCAAGGCCCTATTTACCTTCTATATTCTTATTTGACATCACTAAGGTGCCCCTCTTAACTGGTTCACAAGGATGCAAGTCTCACCTCCACATTCTGCCTTTCTTTTATCATCCTGGAGGGAAGGGATGAAGGTATATTTTCCAGGCTGCCAAAAATTCCATAATGTGGACCCCATGGCCTCCTATTTTGGTTAGGGTGAGAGTACACAGTTTTTGGTGTTGTTTGACTAGAGTAGAGTGGTTGTCAACATTTTCTGTTTTGCTATGTCTGCTATTTCCTAACCTTTCAGCATGAGAAGGCAGACTTCTTTCCCTCTGCCTCTTCCTCTCTTCCTCTTCCTCCTCCTCCTCTTTCCCCCTTCTTCTTCTACTTCTCCTCCTTGTCTTCCTCCTCCTTCATCCTTCTTCCTCCTTCTTCATTTTTTCTCATTCTTCTCTTCCTCTCTTCCTCCTTTTTCTCCTCTTCCCTTTTTCCTTCTTGTCTGTGTCTTTCCAGATTTCTGGTTTCTTTTTTTTTTCTTTATTCTTTTTCTTTTCTTTCTTTCCTTCCCCCCTGCCTCCAATATGAGATGTATAGGACAAAAGGAAAATCCAGAGCCAACTGCCATGGAAATCCTTTAGATTTGAGTTCTCCATTTTGCCTGCTTTCTTGTTTCTGCCTTTCAGAATCTTTGCCCAGGACTTGAGTTATACCACAGGATTTCTGACTGAAGAGTAAAACACGTGTATTGTTTCAACTCCTAAAAGCAATGCCAAAGTTAATCTTTATATATCACTTCATTATAATGTACATAGAAGTAATGTCTAAACTTATATGTGATTTTGGGAAATAAAATCACATATAAGAAAATAAAATTTACTTTTGTGTGTAATAATGGTAACAGATTTTTGGTAATTCTATATTTTATGATATTTAAAATTCATACATAGCAAGACTTCTTTATGAGGAACACTCTTTCTCTTCCAGAAATTTGCTCTGAATGGTTAGGGGGTTGGCTTTGGCTACTTTAGTCTTACTAATGCAAGGATCTAAACTTTTTAACCATAGAGTAATAGTATTTTGGAAGTAGTTATAATTTAGCGCATGGGATGGGGATATAAGAAGAACCAAGAGACAACTGTTATTTTGTAGAGAATGAGACACAATTCTTTCTCAGAAATGATCAGATTTGAAATGAGGACTTGATTTATAATCTTTCGATTTGCTAATAATTTTGTAGATATCCAAAATTCTTAAGGAAAATGGCATTTAGAGTTCAAGATATGAGAACTGGGTGTCATCTGCAGTGCTCCATCTGCAACAAGGTGAGTATCAGCTATAAAGTCAACTGGGAAAGAGATGAGCAGACTGTCAGAACTTCCATCTTTAATATTTATCACCAGATGTACATTTAGCAACACCTGTTTTCGGACACATTTGTTGTAGGAGTCACAGTGTAGCTCCCATGAGCCTTTGCAAAGTAAAGCTGAAATGGTAACTGTGTGAAAGCCATCACCCCCGTGCTTTGCTCTGGGATGTGGATATGGATATGAGGGAACCACAGTGGAGTGGTAACTGATGCTCTGGTTGCTTAACAGGGTGACTGTGCATTGAGTCCTTGGTTGAGTAGTGAACATAAATGGTAGTGTCTGGTCTACGCTCACCTATGTAATACCCCTTGAGATTACCCTACCAGCCTGCACTGATTGTTTTTATTCTATTGCTATTCATTTCAGCCCGTTTATATTACTTTATGTTCCAAACTTGCTTGGATTTTTCTGAAAGGAAGAACATATTGCCATGTGAAGAGATAATGGCTTTATGCTTCTGTTAAGAGCTCCTGTTCTCATACAGCATCTTCTTATGTACCAGGAAAATAATTCATAAAGTCTGTGCTTTCAACTATGCATTCCTCTCTTCTGTCATCTTTCTTTAAATCTACATTGTTTAGACATCTAGCGAGGAATAAAAGTGATTTTTGGAGGCACTCAAATGCATTTTGCAATTCTCTGTCAGGCATTAAAACTTTGCATGAAGGATGACACCTATGAGGACACCAACATGGTGGTACTCATGGGATTCTCCGGAATGGCAGCAGTGTCTCCACTAGAAAGCAGTGTGTGTATATATTTCATGGGTGCATGCTTCTTTTAAATCGTTTTAAATGATATCCTATGTAAAAAAGAAATATGAGGTAAGATATGTGTGTCCTGGATGAACTCCAGTTCCAGAGACTTTGCCAGCTGAGGGTTGCTTAACAGAGACAGATTTCAGACAACTGGTGGCTGTCATTAGTGCTTTGCACAGGGCTTTCAGTACAGAATGGGGACCAACAATTAAAACTACTTGTTTTGAATGGATTTTTACATTTTTAAAATGTTTTGAAATTATTATACAAGATATTGGATATCATTGTGGCATTTGTGAGTAAAGTGTGTTTTAGTAGATTCTCCTCCTCTCCATAAACATCAGAACTAACTCGGATGCTCCATGTATCTGCCCTACCCAGTCTCCTTCCATCTTTCATGTTCCATTTTGCACACGGCACCATCCTTCTTCAGTACTTTATTTGCTCTCTTTTGTAGTGGTTTAATCCTTATTCACATTTACATATATGTGCACACACAGACACACAGACATACCACATACACACACACACACACACACACACACACACGCACACACAAAACAAAACAAATCTGTACACTAATATCCACATAGGAGACAGAACATGATCAACCATATTTCTTCAACAGGCAGAAGATGATAGTAGTAGCCATGTGAGTTCCTATTGTGAACTATGATAATGCTCTCATTCAATTTTGGTAGTTATTATATCATAGTTCATACAATTTTAAGATGTCTAAATACCCAACTACTGAGATCTGTGAAGGTAATCAGACACTAACAGTTTATACCTAATTACAAGAAAACAAGCATAAGTATATTTTTTGTGATAGTTTTGTGCAAGAGTCACAACGTGGTATGGAGTATGTAGAATTCAACCAGCTCCTGGGCTTCTTCCAGTCTTTTCATAATCTTTGGAAGTAGTTAAGTCTGACAATGAAGAAGCTAGTATGACATGCTGAGTTCTGGTTTTTTAATCATGAAATTTTATATGACAGATGATAATGTCAAACTTCTGCCTTACCACAAATAAAGACTTCAAATATTTCTAAGCAGTTCTTGAAGCATCTGGTGTGGGAAATTCTGTAAGAATATGAATATATGTGCTCCTTGTCAATCACTTCTCTCAGAATGAGAATTTTGTCCACTGGAAGACATTTAAGACATAATTTCACGTAACTACCCTCCCAGAAATAGTCACAAAACCAGGAGAATGACAAAAACAACAACATTCTAATTTGTGTAAAGCATTTCAGGGGATGCAAAAAGTAAGAGACTCCAACTTGTTTTTAGTTTTGTCAAGATCTTTTTTTAACGATAAAATGCTGGTTTTATTGTTTTCCACTTTTACAAATAAAATTGGAATAAACGTCAACTAACATATTTACCTATAAAAGTGTTTACAAAAAATATTCTAGAATTTTCTGTGTCTACCACAATTGCACATTTTGTTAAACCATACTACCTTCTCATAATTCTTTTAAAAATTATTTATTTATGTATTTATTTATTTACTTACTTACTTATTTATCCACTTTATATTCTGCTCAAAAGCTTTTGCCTGCATGTGGGATATGTTCTTCTAGCTGGGCTGCCTTGTCTGACCTCAATGGGAGAGGAAGCACCTAGCTTCACAGAGACTTGGAGTGTTGAAGTCCTGGGGGAGGGGGTGGGGCTGAGAGGGGGAGGTATATCCAGGGGGCCCTCACTCACTCAGAGGGGGAGGAAGGAGTGGGGGAAATGTGGAAGGACTGGGGGTCCCAGAGGTGGGTAGTTTTGTCACATTTTGCGCTAGCTAACTGTGGAGTAGAAATCTGAGGAAGAAGAGTATCAGGTCATTAGGTGTAGGTGCCTTAACTACTCAACAAGGTATCAACAGGTAGAAACTGTAGAAAGAAACTAGTTCTAGGTGAGAGGCAAAAGACGTTCAGACCTGCACTGCAGGAGCCTGCTGCCTGCTGCTGAGAGTAGGACAGTTCTGCTGGAGAGCTGGCAGGGTGACTGCCACTGTAGGCAAGCCTTCAAGCATACCTGAGCTCTGTCATTATGTTTTCCTTGCACCACAGAAAAACAAAAATTGAACCAACCAACCAACCAAACAAACAAACAAAAAACAACCAACCAAACAAAACACATCTGAGAGAGGACACGACCTCTTTTCAGGCAGCAGGCTCTTCTCTACCGTCCCTTATTGCCAGCCCTAGGATTGACCCACAGACCAAACTAGAAACGGAGTCAGCTAAGCCCTGTCAGTCAACACAAAGCAGAAGAGAAGGAATGTGTGAAGATGAGGGTCAATAAAGAGCTAGTACAGACCTGTTCATTGATATCGTTTAAGAGGTTGTGTCATTCAGCAGTGCTATCTACTTTCTAGCCATTCAATTTGGCACAGTATTCCAGAAATCAACAAAATCATAAATTAAGTTTCCCATGTGTTTGTTAAGTTTTAGATATCATGAATGATTGTGAAGGAGGATTTTTTTTTTTTTTAAAGAAATTAGATACTGTTGGCATCCATCATAGAATCAAGTAAAGTGAGCACAGGGCTGCTTTTCAGATGACATTTTGTCTAGGCTTTAGTGTCTACAATAGACAGTGTCATGTCTACTGTCTACAGGGTTTCTGGCTTTAGTTTGGTATTTCTGTTCCCCTAGAATACTGCTAACACCTGGGGCTGGTTACTCTCATGAGCCACTTTCTGACATACACAGCTCTAATTTTGCACCATTTCTTCTCACCCTGTGCCAAAATCTCAAAAAAAAAAAAAAATCCAATGGAACCAGCTTAGATGCCCATCAATAGATGGATGGGTGATAAAAATGTGGTATATGTACTCAACAGAATCTGATATGGCTAAAAGGAAAAATAAAATTTTCCAGAAAATAGATCTGTCTAGGAGGTGTGATACTGAGTCAAACTCAGGAGAGAAACCTGTATTTTCATTCTCATGGGTGGCTATTAGTCTGTAATGCATGTGTGCCCATGTGTGTGGCTGTGTGTGTGTCTTTGCCTCTATGTGTAAGTGTGAGTGAAGCCTAGCACACCAGCAAGGAGAGTAAGAGTGGGTAAAGACATGTGCAGAAGAAGGATGCTGAGGTGAGAAAGGGGAAAGAAAGGGGAAAAGATGGTATGGAGGGTACAGGGGTGATCGCAGTTAGCAGGGAGGATTGTGGAGATGAGGAGAGAAGAAAGTTGACTAACATAAGCTGTTTAAACAAACTGGTTCTGAGAGGTTCTTAGAAAGGAGCTCTGTCAGTTAGTGGTGGGCTTTAGACAAAGCCCAGCTGGCATGCTACTGTAAGACCTGGGTACTGCCTGTAATTTCTATTTTAGCATTTGACTGGCTTTTTTCATGACTGTATTGTATTTTGCTTTGGCAACCTTCACCATACCCCAGTGTTAAAAAATAAAGATAAAAATAAACTAGGTTCTTTCTTTTTTCTTTTGTTTGTTCCTTCATTCTTTCATTTGTTTTGGCTTGGTTTTTGGGTTTTTGAGACAGGATTTCTCTGCGTAGCCCTGGCTGTCCTGGAACTAGCTTTGTAATCAGGCTGGCCTTGAGCAGAAATCTGCCTCTGCCCCCTCTGTCTCCCTAGTACTGGGATTAAAGGCATCCATCACCACACCCTGTTTCTTTCTTTCTTTTTTGAAGTATCAACTTTCATTGAATTGTTTTCATCCAGGAAAAATTACAACAGATATTGTACCAAACAAAAAAAAAATCCATGCTAAAATTCTGCCCTACTTCCCTGCAGACAGCCCTCCACAGGGTGAGGGGCAGGAATAGGGGGAATGAACTATTTGCCTGAGCCTCCACTGAGCCTCTTAAACTCAAACATTAGCCTTGGAAATAGAACGCACAGTTCAACTCTGCCTATGAAGCCCAACATGAAAGTTGAACATTAAGCTGACATACTTTTTAATTATTCTTCAGGGAGCATTCTTGCCATATTTGTCTCCTTCACATTGCCTGATATAACATGAATCTTGGCCAGGAAAGAATTAATTGTTTACAAAGTGACATTTCCAATGAGTGTGGCTCATTTTATTTTTGCCTGGTCTAAACTCCCAAACCTTGATTGAAATTGGTAGACATGTCCAAGAAGCCATTGGATCTGTACTGATTCTTGAGCATGTAATTTTGAAGACATAGAAGCAATTCTCTTAAAAATAATTCATATCTAAATTATATATTACATTCAATTATTATGTAAAAAAGTGAAACATTACTTTATTACTTACAGACTTTAATGTAAGTACATCAGCAATATATGGGATTTTTCTTTTCCCAGTGTGTTCAATTATCTGCTTGATTAACTCTTTCTAGTGTTTTTAATCTGTCCAGATTTACCCATTTCTGTGTGGTCTGGATTGAACAACTATTTACAAACTGTCTTCTCCCTTCTCTTGGTCCCAGTATTCCTTTCAGGGCATAGCATTTCCTGCCATTCAGTGTCACTTACTCATGTATTACCTTAACAGTTTCATGATTAACTTTTCTCTTCCTGCCCTCTTCTCCTCTGCAGAACATGTTCCCTGAGAGCTAGCATTCTATCTATCTGCTCACTTTCTTGGCTTCGTGGGTCTAGCACTGTAAATATTTGTTGTGTTATAAGCACCAGTGTCACTTCCCTTCTACAAGTTAGTAGTCAGTATGGTAGAAGGCATATTCTTAGTTCTCATGTTGAATTTTTTGTAGTTTTGTAGATTCTCTTTTGTTGGAACAAATGGCAGTTTTATTTTTACAAGGGCTCTTGGTTGGTGTCTCATTACTTTGGCTTTTTTTTCAATCTCCATACTCTTAAAGCACAGCCTTTAACTGATAAAACTAGAGACTTTTGATGTCGCTGAGATGCCAGTGACTGGACTGGGAGGGCTCTCTGCTCAAGAGTATCTTCTAACTAAGTTAGCTTTTCAACCTGAGATATGAAGACGTATGGGTAAACTTGTACCTGTTCACTTACACACACACACACACACACACACACACACACACACATATATATATATATATATATATATATATATATATAAAAAATCATTGCCTACTTAGATGTGTTCCAATATTTATTAAAGACTGGTAAAACACATCTCTATCACTGTTCTATTTATTAATGTGTTAGCAGATATTTTCTTGATTAGAAGGCTAGGTAAATCTGTTACTATTTATCCATTAGCATTCATAACTCTGACTCCTTAAGTTCAAACTTACTGCCTATTATAATGTCACCACAGAAGCTTGGTGGGCTGCATCATCACATCTTCATAGGATATCTTCTTTTAATACAGAAAATAGCATATAATTTAACCAGAAAGGTAAATATATACAATACAGAAATTTGATTTTTTTCATATTAAGTAGTCTTTCAACATTACATGATATTGTAGAACTTATACTAGAAACTATATAATAATAACTTAAGTTTCACAAAATAATAGTGATGAGGTATACTGCTATTGTGTATATATTATATCATTTAAGCCTTTTATTTTCCTTGTCCTTCTTATGAATTCAGCACAGTTATTTCTTTGTATGTCCAGATAAGGGGACTGAGGTTTAGTGATTAGACAACTTAACTGAAGTCATAAACAAGACAAAGCAAAATAGTACAAAAAAAATCATGACTATGTCTACTGTGTCTGATTCCTCCTGGGGACTTGTCAAAGGATGATTTTGTGGTTCCATAAGCAAGACATTTCAACTGACCCAATGTAAAACCAACATTAAATGAATCTGGAGAGATTATTGCAATTTGCTCTCTCTCTCTTTTTTCCTAAATGTGAAGTTACAGATCACTAAAGGAAGATGCTGTGGGTTGATTTCCCCAGGCTTTGTGAGCATTGTCCATCTTCCTCTCTAGGCGTTTGAGCTGGGGCTGGGCAGCCTAGGATGGTGCTGAACCGTCTTTGTAGGTCTGTGTTCTTCACCGACTTCCACTTGGTATTCTCCACTTAAGGCCTTTTCTGTGGTCAAGAAGCCAGGGGGGATATCCATAAGTTATGAGCTTTCATGAGGCTGCTGTTGTGGTGCATTGATACCGGAGATGGGATTTGCAAGGTAATCATTTCTGACAGGCACACAAAAATATGAGGTAGACATTGAGAAGTTATAATAGCTTGAAACCCAGAATATCCCATCAGTTCATTCTGTGATTAGTTAGCTTGAAACTTGTCAAAGCACAAATAAAAGTTCTTGAAGTAATTTGTGTTTTGATCTAGTTTGAAAATGTTTAGTTTTCCTTAGAAAGTTTTTAAGCTTTGTCTTGATTGATAGCCAGTTGAGTTTTGTACTAGAGAAAAAAGGAGACAATCTAATTATAGATTCATCTCTCTGGCTGAGGGTCAAAAATTTGCAACTGAACTGAGTTCTGGTCTAGCAACAATTTTTGGTGAAATGGTCATATTTGGGGTGAATGGAATATTACTATTATTTATTGGTTATAGCCACTATGGCTCAAGTATGGAACAGTTCTCAAAGACTATGGAAAATTAATTGTGTGTATTGTTATCACAGTTAAATCATTTTTAAACTCCTTGGTATTTACTGGCAACCTTTGAGAGAGTGATCTCTGGTCACATAAGAAGAAAGCTATAAGCATCAGAGTGGAAGAGTAGGAGAAGTGATGTGAAAGTCTACAAAGGAGAGCTGCAGGCTAGGACTTACTCAGAGGGATGCATGCCATCACCCTGAATTATGTCTGGCAAATGCTCTGTTCTTTTCTTGCCAAGGCTAGCAGAAAATACAGAACTCCAGTACATTAAACCTTAGGAGATGTTGCACAAAACTATAGCCATAGAGGGTGTTGGCAATTAAAGTAGTCAGTTTACTCAGTTACCATCACTTTAGGTCAAAGCTTAAAATGAAAAAGCTTAAAAGGTAAAAGAGGAGACTGTATTGTACTCTTTTCTTTTTCTTTATTGAAATCAGAACAGCAGAGATTTGCTTGTGAAAACCACTCCAGGCAAATTATCATAGTTCTACCTACACAACTCATCAAACATACATGAGCTGAGCTAGTGCTTACATAGAGCCTTCACCCATATATTCTAGAGACTTTAGTATAGGTAGGTATTCTGCAAGCTACCAAAAGAGAAAAATAAACACTAACCTTGGCAATGAACACTTTGATCTGCAATGGTGTCTTGCCTGTAAGCTATGTTAGGACAATGGTGCTGCAGATTTTGTGAGAATAACCAAGCAATATCTGCTTTCACTGAAGGTCCACTTCAGTAGATGGAACCTATACTTGACAAGACTTGGGTGAACAAGAACTTAAGATTAGCTAGCCCAGGGATCAAGAGTAATACAAAATACTCCTGGTCTTTAAAGAAAAGAAGTAGCAATAAAATGATTCCTAATGATATTTTGCCATACTCATAAATCAATGCCTAGCTCAACCATCATCAGAGAAGTTTCCTTCTGCAGCAGATGGAAGTAGACAGATCCATATCTAGATATTAGCATAGAGTGAGAGACCTCAGCACACTCATCCCTAAATGTCCCTATCAAATCTTTTCCCTCAGGGCTCAGGGAATCCTGCTTAAGAGGAGGCAGAAGGAATATTAGACGGAGAGGGAATAATGGATACCGAGAAAACAACCCTCTAAATCAAAGCAATCAAAACTCATATAAACTCACAGAGACTGAGGCAGTATGTACAGGGCCTGTATGGGTCTTTACCAGGTCCTTTGAGTATATATTATGAGTTCAATTGAAGGTTTTTATGAAATTCCTGAGTGTGTTAATGAGTGGGTCTTCATTTCTCTTGCTTTCTTTTGGACTCTTTTACTTTTGTTGGTTATGTTATAATCTAATGTGTTACTTTTTGTTTATGGTATTATATCATATCACAATATATTACATATTATACTGTATTATATTCCCCTTAAAATTGCCTCATTTTTTTTCTTAGAAACACAATTGATGAAGCATGGTACTGAACCAGTAGTCTTGGAACAGATTTTGAAAGGGAGCTAGGCAATTCCTTGCTTAATATTAGAATATATTGAAGCTGGCAGACATGGGATGCAAATGAGGATCATCCACAGGCAAGTAAAAGGGATGTCAGATGTCAGCGTGAGCTCATTATCAATATGGCTGTTCCACAGGGGTCAAACATCTCACTGTAGCCCAAGGAAGATAGATGGATTCATCAATCAATACCAGAACATCACTGTTCTTTTGTGTTTATTTGTTTTATTGTATTACACTCACTTATTAAATAAAAAGTACACAATATTTGGTTTATTTTTTCTCAGTGGATGTCTTGGGTATTTATATGACTTCAAATTCAGTTTCATAGTTCTAGGCTATCTATGCTAATGCATAAATAAGCTTGAGTACTGGCATATTGACAACATTTATAACAGTTAATCCATTTGAGACAATATAAAACTTCATTAAAGACATATATCTAAACAGCACAATTTCTACCTGGTACTCCCAAGAGAGCAAAATAGCTAATTGCCTATATGGTGCAGAGGAGCAGGGGATTACTTCGGTGTTACAAGTCACCCAACTGATCACTGTGTTTTGGGACACAATGTTACCTAAGACAGAAAGGCTCAGCTGCCTTTGAAGCGCAAGCCAAGCCAGCAGCCACCAGTTGTTCAAGGATCCTGCTATAGCACTTGTGTCTTTCTAGAGAACACAACACAAGCCCTCTTTTGATATACCCGAGCATAGCACTCAATTGGTGTCAACATGGACACACATCTTCTTCTCTGACACAAAGACAACTTTATAAACCATTGCACACAATTATACAGATATTTCAGAAATGTAGAGGCAAAGACATGGCATTTGGGAGTATGGTCTTTGCCAAATCACTTGTATGATATATGATGGAACGCATGAACGGAGCATGATAAAATACTTGCATTCTTTACATATTGAATTATTAGAGTATGAGATACATGCATCTTAGCATATAAAAGCAGTTAAAGATGCTGATAACTGCATTTGGACAACTAGATCAAAATAGAATTTTCTCAGTCAGAAGCCCACAATTCCTCCATGGCAGATAGTGCTTTATTTACTAGAGCTGTCAGAACTCAAATGCTAAGCTGCAGTAATAGTTGATGTGGCACTTTATAAATAGCATAAATCAAATGAAGAATGAATTACTCATGGTTTGTGACCAAAATAAAATAACAATGATAAACCTATCACAAAACTGTCTAGAAATAGGAAAAACTGTCACAGGGGGGAAATATTGGAATAAGATTATGCAAAAGGGAGAGCTATGACTTTTGGAAAGAGAAAAGTTGACTCCTGCTTGAAATATTACCTCTAAGACTATCCTGAAGTCGGGCAAGCTGAGTGCTTTGTGCCACTCAAAAATAGAGTGTACAATAGGTATGTTTACCTTTAATATCCAGTGCTTCAAATAATAAACTCAGGATATGTTGGTATAGTCTATTGGACCAGTAGTCTAAAGCATGCTTTTTCATTTAAAATACTTAGAAACAGAATTTTACTAAAAATTGAACTCATAATACTTAGAGTTCTAAATGTTGAGGAATGAGATTAGTTAAAAATTGTGTGCATGTATATGTATATATGTGTGTGCATGTGTGTGTGTGTACATGTGTGTGCCTGTGTGTAAACCTGTGTGCACGTGTGGTGTGCATATGAATATGTGTCTAATTGGTCTGTGTGAATCCAGGCATGTGTGCACCACAGTGTGTGATCAGGAGACAGCCTGAGTATGGGTCCTCACCTCCTACCTTTGTGAGACAGAGTTTCTTTGATGCCTTTCTCCATTGTATGCCACATTAAGTGACCTGGGAGTCCTTCTATATCTACCTCCTATCTCCTTATGGAGGCTCTGGAGTTACAGATATTCACAGTTCATGCCTGGTGTTTACTTGGGTTCTGGGGATTTGAACTTTGGCTCTCATGCTTGTGTATCAAGTGCTTTTACCCACTGAGCCCTCACTTCACTCCCAAAGAATGAGTTTCTTTGTTAAATACTATGAAAAGTGCTTCCTATAGTAACTTACAGGGTACATCTACACTTTTCTAGTTATTTAGTTATAGCTATAAATTTACGATATGAGGAGGGGAAAAAAAACCAAAGACCCAAACAACATAACAATTCACGCACTTAGAATAAGTTGATTTTGTTGGTGAGAAAAGAGACTACCCTGGAATCGCGCAGGTGGCCAGTTAGAGGCCAAAGCTCTGGTGACTTCCAGTCCTGTGTTTCTGAAATTAGAGCTACAATTCTTTCACATTCTACTTTTGGTAAGTGCTCAGCGATATTTAGTTCACAATAGTATTTATATTGAGTAGTTCAATTACTCTGTCTGACTTTTGCTTCTCTCACAGTTCTGTCAGGCCTGCTCTTCAATTTTGGTCTTAATAAGTAATTATCTATTAAGACTTTCCAAGGCTTTGACTGATGCAATATCTCATACACATGGTTAGTCGTGTCTTTTAAAGTTCACGAGTCAGGCTAGATCCTGTTCTACTTTTTCCTAGTGATTTGCCTAATCACTAATATTTCATCACAATGCCTAGTGTCCTACACAATGCCAGTGACATAGTAGGTACTCAGTAAATACATTCTAAAACGCCACAAGTTTCTCCATCACAAACAGGTCCAGCTAGGGAGAGTCTAGAACTCACTGTTTTGGCCCATCTTTAGGCTTTCCTCTATTTTTGTTCCCCCATCTAACTGGTGCAGAGCACACAATGTTGGTGAGTTTCTGTGAGGGCCCTGTTTCCACACCTCACTTCCCACTGTCAGTGGCCTCTTGACCACTAACAGCAAGATAGAATAGCAGACACCCTTTGCACTATTGATGCAGCCCTCTGTCCTTCATCTTTATGACTTCAACTCCCAACATTCTTCCAGGACTTTGTGGGACGGCTTCCACAAGAAGGACGTCAGTAGGTGCTCTGATATATTGCCCATTGGGTCTTGTCATAGCGACCATGTATTAATATTTGGCTGCTACTTAGAGCTCAGCATGGACTTTTTTGTTTAAAGGAAGCAGACTCACTTACTGCTATAGCTGGTCCTACGCATCATCTTTTGCCCCAGTATCTAATCTATCAACTGTCAAAAGAGCTGCAAGCCTGCCCCACCCCCCTTTTTTTCCTCTGGAGAAACTATGAAGGGCTCTCTCAGCCTCGAGCTCCCTGTAAGACATTGGCTATTAGCTCTTCTCATTTTAACTCCTAGTTTGTTCCAGTCATGGTCTCTTTACTGCCTTGTGAATATTGTTTCCCCAAATAAACCACCCTACCCTAGTCTGTTCTATTCAATTTTTCACCTCACATGGAACCTAATTAGAAAAAAAAATGAAAATGTTACTGTGCTCAACTCAAGGCTAATTTAGGAGATATTACTAAGCTTTTACTACTTAGTCTGTGTTTATTATGAAAGTCACACAATTTGCACAATTCTTATTCAGACAATATATATGCATGCTTTTAAAAGCCAAATAGTACTGTGGTATTTACAATGACATAGCAGAGTCCAGTACATGGATGCTTAAAGGACCGAAACGATAATTTCATGAATTTTTAAATTGTCGTAGTTATTTACTGACATCCTTTTATCAAGGCCTGTGACTGAGATTCCTTCTGCCTTCTGCACACTTCCCTGTTCCTCTCCATCATTCTCCTGTAACTTCAGAGAAAACAATAGTCATCCTTTAGGCTGTCATCGTTAACATGGACCATTCTTATCACAATTTTTATGGCTGAACTGCAGATTTCATTTGAGCTTTGTTTCTATTTTCTTACTTCTGCTTTTCCTCAGAGGCTGATAATTTCATATTATTTTCCAAAATTGGTTGTTTAGTTTTCTTCGATTTATTGCTACATGATCAATCCCTAAATACCTCTCTGTATGGCAAAAAATACTGTCCATTCTTGGTAACAGCTGATAGCTGTTTTGGAGTCATGCCTTTTTGCTTCAGTGGAAGTGGGTTGGGTTTGTTCTACCCCCGGGACACAGTTTTCATGTGGAATCTTCACTGTTCCTCTGGGATTTGCTGGTCCTTCGCTTTCTGATTTACTTCCTCTTCCCTTTTTCCTCCTTCCTTTCCTTTGTCTCTTCCTTCTCCGGGGAACTCTTTTGTCTAGGCTGTTCTGGAGTTTGTGAGCCTGAGTGATCCTCCCACCTTCAGTCACTGTAGCTACAGGCTCTGGAAATGCTATTTTCTCTTTATTTTAGTGACTTTCTCCTCCAACAAACTTTCTTTTAAAAAAATGTGTTGAAGGTCAGTTTTAATTTATTGGGGTTTAAGGAACTCATCAAATTCACCCAAATTTAAATTTATATGGTTCAGTTTTTAAAAATGTTGGTATTGTTATTGATTTTCCTCCCCAGTTCTCTCTCCATTCTGTAGTTAGTCTGTATCCTATATAATCCAAAATCATTCTCTCATTTAAATATTTGTATATTTGAGAATTTCATGTATTTTCATCAAGTCCATCCTCCTATTTGCTCCCCTCAAGTTCCCTCCTAATTTCTTCTTCCTCTTCCTCTTCAACAAAAGAAAGACAACAACAAAATAAACAAACAAAATAAAGTAAAACAAAACAAGAGTCTACCTCATGCTGCTAGTACGTGCCTGGTTGTAAGGCATGTGCAGAAGCATGGGCAGCCTCTCAAGGCCTGTCCTTAAAGAAAACTGGTTCTCTCCCCAGTAGCCATCAATAGCTAATAGATCCTTAGCTAGCCTCAGCTAGTGCTGGGACTTTATGCTCATCTTGCTAATCCATGCTTAGATTTTGTCTAGCTGATTTTGTGCAAGATCTGTTCAAACTGTCACAGTTGCTATGAGTCAATGTATGTGACTGCCCTTTTGTGTCCATTAAACTATTTCGCTGCTGTCATTCATAACCTCTTGCTGTTACAGTCTTTTTGCCCCCCCCCCCATCCTACCCCCGCCATTCTGTAATGATCCCCGAGTCTTGGATGGAAGGAGTGTTGTCTACATGCCCCATTTAGGGCTAGGCACTCTGGAGTCTCTTATTCTTGCTAAACTATCTCATAATTCAGTTATCCTATTTATACTAGCCTATGCCTGCCTCATGGCTGCTTACCTCGCCTTAGTTTTATATGTCCATCTTCTTCCAAGTCTGGGTGGAGAATCCACATCTGACTATTTCCCAGAGTTCCCCCCCCCTTGCTGGATACCCCATCTTCTAATCCTGCCTCAGTTTACTGGGCATCAGATTTTTATTGACAGATACCCTTCTACACAGTACACAAAAGATTATCCCTACAATCAAGTTGGTTTTTGCTTGTTTCTGTTTATGTAACCTGGTGGAAGTTGCCCACAGTGGCCTCACTGTGGTAGTGCAAATGCAGGCATGGCTTTCTTAATCCCACAGTGATTATCAGTAGATACTTTCTTTTAGATTCTTCAGAGTGGGAGTCTTTAATCAATCCACCTGTCTTCAATCTCACCTTATATACTGGATGTCAAGTTAGCACCTTCTCTTCCAGTCTTTTGGGGAATTAATTCCAAATCCTCACGGGTTTATCATCTACCCATTCATTCCTGCAGTCCCCAGCATGTGCCTCTCTTTTCTACTCAGGTACTCAGCAGATAAAAGAAGGCTCAAACCAAAATTAGTTTCCAATATTTATTTTTTTCTTTTTATCAATTTTTAAAATTGATCCTGCATGCTATAGGTTTTGTTTTGTTTTGTTGTTTTGTTTTGTTTTGTTTTTGGAGACAGAGTTTCTCTGAGTAGCCCTGGCTGTCCTGGAACTCACTCTGTAGACTAGGCTGGCCTCAAACTGAGAAATCCGCCTGCCTCTGCCTCCCAAGTGCTGGGACTAAAGGTGTGCGCCACCACCGCCAGGCCCATGCTATGGTTTTTGAAGTGTGTGTGTGTGTGTGTGTGTGTGTGTGTGTGTGTGTAATATGAATCTGGGTACCAAGTATGAACACTCACATGTGTGCAGCAGCCAGAGAAGAGTCTTGGGTAGCCTGCTCCATCACTCTTCACCTGACTCAGTGAGAGACTATAAACCTGGAGCTGCCATGATGGCCTGAAAACCACTGTTATCCTCTGGTCTCTATTCCCCTTCCCCCTTCCTCTTTCCAGTTATGGGATTACAGTCATGTACATGACTGTGTAGACTTTTCAGGGGGTTCTGTAGACTTGAATTCAGGCTTATATAGATGAATTGTTCCTAGCATGAATTTGTAATTTTTTCTCGCTCTCTCATTGTATTGGCCTTTTAAGAAAGAGCATTCATTGCTATGTTTAATTCTGTGTTCTTGGTCCAAATCTAGCTGGGTAAATGTTGAACTTCTAGTAATCTATAGAGCAGTGACTGTCACATAAAGGGAACTCAAACAGATGGAATTGTGCTGTGGCAGCATCATCTGATTGTATCATCTGACTATAAATGAGAGGAGATAAAATTAAGATCGGTTAAGCACACAAAGTCCAAAGATTAACAGCATTACTACTTAATTATAATATATACAAACTATTTCCACTGTGAAAACATAGCAGTTCCAAAGACGTTCACTAAAAGGCATGTGTGACTGAGCTGGATTTTTGGTCACTTTCAGGCAACATTGGAAAAGGAGAAAAAAAAAAAACTCAAGGAACCACATTACAAAATAGAGTTACCATTATAGTCAGCTCCAGCTATCAACTTATCACAATCCACAGCAACCTGGGAGGGGAAACTTCCATTGAGGAAGTACCCAGGCCCAATTGTTCTATGGCCAAATCTGTGAGGTTTTTAAAATTTGCTAATTAATATAGGATTGATTTAATTGCTATCTCATTGTGTGTGGTCCTACCATTGGGAAGGAAGACCTGGACTGTGTAAGAAAGATTGAAGGGCAAGTCAGAAGGAGTCACTCAGCAGCTTTCTTCCATGGTCTCTTTCCGTTTCTGCCTCCAGGGTCCTGACTTAGCTTCTCCCCTTGTTTCCCTCAATGATGGACTGTAACATGTAAGCTGAACTAAACCCTTCTCCTAGTCTGTGTATATGCACCTACACACACACACACACACACACACACACACACACTCACACACACACACACACACACACACACACACAGGGGTGGAGTATGTATTTGTTTAGTTGAAGAGATGCAAATTATTTTGATGTATGCACGGATGTAATTTAACTATAACGCAGCAAAAATCATAAATTATCTCATTATCATAGGACTCTTTGTCAAGGGTTCAGTCTTTTAGAACAGCAGAACGTTCAGGTGATGGTGAGCTTACCTAGAGCCACATCAGACCTGATGCAAGCTGGCCTGAATAGAATATAGACTTTACAACATGTTGAAAAAGGAGAGCACTCCATTGCTTTTCCTCAACTTAAAAAAAAAGGATGTTTACATTTTGTAGAGAATTTACAGAAACGGGTAGTATCTTGGTAGATGATTGACATTGCCTTAAACACCATTTATATTATATTCACAAAACTATTGATTAAAGAAAAAACCCATTATTTTTACAAGGTTTATTTTCATGATTGTATTTACTTTCCATCCATTCTGTCAACTCCCAGAACACTGTTTTCACACCACTGTATTCTCAAAGTCAGAAAATTACCTTTGTAATAGTTTCCCTTGGTAATTAGCAGTTTTAAAATTGCAGATGAAAATCAGAAGAGAGTCGCACGTGATGAATAGGGAACGACATTTTAAAGGCCCTGAGTTGCACTGCTCTCTGGGGAAATTATATATAGCCTATTTTTAAGGAGATGGGTGTTGGAGTGATATACAGATCACTCATCAGTGTAAAAACCTCAGCTCCTTGATGGCTTTACTTATGTTGCGTGTGTCTTCAAATATCATACAGTCACATCTACAAAGCTAGCCTACCACATGCCATATTCTACTGAGCCACATCTGGCCTGGAGTGCAGTGGTAAACCACTGAGGTCTGCGTTGCTGCCTTCAGACAAAGTGAAACACAACCCTGTTATGAATCTATGTCAGTAAAGAGCGGAATCTCAGCTTTCACTACCAATTTTTGTTCAATTCTTAATGTTTAAGATATGACACCAATAAGAAGTTTAATACTCTCTCTCCTTCTTTCCCACCCTCTTCCAAGCCCACATGTACAAATAATCACACAGAAATTAAGTATTTTCTCTACTATAGGTGAGTAAAATGAGCATTTAATAACTGTTTTGACAACTGATTTTGATAAGTTAATCTCTTAAATAGTAATTTTGTAGAGATTAAGCTATAAATTTTCTCCTTGTAACTTTGGATGATAAATTGATAAAATGATTTGTTGTTGGATAAATAAGTTTTGTTTATTTACTCCCATTAAAATTTCATGAAATAGTACATAAAATTTGTTTTCAGTTATTTTATTATTATTGAAATTTGAGTGTCATACACAAATATAAACTAAACAAAATGTTCATATTTTACAGACTCTAGTAGCATATCTAAAATAAAATGGTTATTGCATAACTTTGATGTTATCATGTATCTGTGATGCATGATTTGTATGAGTATAATTTAGCATTGACAACTTCCCACCTTCCTATTGACAGAGCAAAATTGGCCTTATTAATAAAAAGTAGGCTGTAAGACTCCAGAGAAGAGCACAAAGGGACAAGGATGTATCACAAAACTGAACCTTGAGCATCAGTAACTTCTAGGATGAAGTGTTTTTATATTCTTTGCCAAGAATTCTTTAGTTTCCTCTGTCTTTTAAACACCTTTAACTTGGCTCCATGTATTGCCCACTAGTTTTTAAATGACCTTTGTCTATCAGAAAAGAACTTCACTTACTCTATGTAGAGGCTTGTTTGTACAACAAGCAATTATGTGACGTACATTGTACATTGAATATTGCACACTGTTTTAGATACTGGTAACACATACGGGAACAAACAAAACAGGCACAAACTCAGACCTGGATATTCTTGTTACTTTCTATCATTATTTTCTTGTCATATACTGTCATTTTATTCTGGGAAAGATGTGCATTAAACAGAATTATTAAGAAACATCTGCCTAGACTTAACTTGAAGTTACAATATTAAAGAATAAAAAAAAAGTAGGGAGGGAACATTTATGATTTAGAAGTGAGGGTAGCTGCCAGATTGTAAAGGAGATTGCTCTGAAGAGAACTGCTGGGGGAAGGTAGTGTGAACAAGAATAGTGCAGCTTCAGAGACAAGAATCCAAAGTTCTAAGACAGGAGGAGCCTGGTATTCTAAGATGAATCCAATCTTGCTATAAACCAGAGGCTAGCATGGCAGTAGTCAGATATGAGTCCCGAGGGATCATGAATGTGAATGAAGAGGGAAACAGATAGAAGGTTTGTGCTCTGGATAAAGCCCGAAGCTGCTACCATGCCTCGAGGAAAGGCAAGGTGCATTCCTATGTGTTTGAACAGCATCGTGTTGGCTTCTAGAACTAAGATAGAATGAAGAGAGCAAAGGCACAGGAGGAGACTAGATGAGAGACTAAGGAACCAATCCAGAGGGGGGCTGACGCCACAGACCTGGGGGAGATCAGTTGAGTTGCTGGGCTGACTTTAGACTTTAAAGACCCAGCCAAGAGTGCGTGGCAAAAAATATTTTGGTAGACGTGACAAAATGAGGAGGTAGGGAGTGGTTGCTATCTTTAGCTCCGGCAACCAGAAGTCCAGACAGTCTGCTAATACAGGTGGGATTGACCCTTCTGCGGTGACTTCCTTGGGAAACATATGAGGAAAAAAAAAAAATAGGTAGGACCATTTTATGTAAACAAGCTCAGTCAACACTCAGGCGAGGAGCCTGGGAGGGGAGTTGGGTGCACAAGTCTGGAGCTCGGAACACGGGGGTGATGTGAGAGCTCCTGAGACACACATGGGGTTTTTGTATCGTGAGACTGATGATGCCTTTCATGTAGATGGTGACAGTTTTGTGCCATTTCTGGGGGGCGTTCATGCTGTTAGATTTTAAAAATGATGATAATTTTTAACTATCGCTCTTTTAAGGCCAAAATCTTTGGGATTTGAAGTGCTTGGTAAAAGTTTCCAAACTTAGAAGGACTGAAGTCATAAATGTTTTCCATGAACTATAGAGAAATACTTAAGTTCACATGTTAAAGACAAGGAAAAAGCAGATTTACAACATCATCTATTCAGAATCATGTCAAAATCGTTGGCAAGATGTGAGTGAAACACAAGATTTTTAATGGTGATTGCTTGAAGGAATATAGGTAAATTCTCTGAATTTTCAGACCTTTTCTTATTCTCCATAATTTTTTTTGCAAGTATAAATTACTTAGGCTCTTTTCTTGAGCTGGGATCTTATACCGAGGTCTAGGCTGGCTTAGAGCTCACTACATAGTTAGGGTGAATGCCGTTCTTTTGTTTCAGCCTCCAGAGTGCTGGAGTTACAGGCGAAACTACCACATCCAGCTCTGAAAATAACCTTTACAGACGGCAGACAAAAAGAGTACATTTTAGCTTCTTGAAACTATGAATAAATTTTTAATTTTCTCCTGTGTAATATTAAAACTTGGGTGTATAGCACTATATGCAGTGGATGTACTTGCACAATATTTTCTCCTTCTGTCATTTATGGCTATGGGCATGGCCCTGAGAACCAAACATGAAGATAAACAGCACTTACCAGCCCCATCTGTACACCAGGCAAAATACTGGATTATTGACAATTTATCAATCTGTGAGGAAACCAAGAGGTAGACAGGCCCCATGTCCAGCCTAATCCATGAATCTCACTACAGTTGGGCTCCCCATTATTTTGAACTCAGATTGATGCAATTCTATCCCCTATATGGGCTCTTATCTCCTTCTCCAGCACACAGGCTCCCTTTGGGATTTCTTTTTTAGCACAGGCTTTCACCATGGGGTTTTTTCCACCTTGTTCTCCCAGACACTGAAGGGTTTTGATTCTTCGAGGTTTATTTCAAAGCACTTGAAAGAGAGACCTCCTGCAGAGAGGTAAAATAGATTTAACAATACCAACCTCCCTCATAAGGCCGCTGTGAGGAATAATAATATAAAAGACTACAAAGCACTGTGTAAATATAAAGTTCTATACAAATGCTTAATAATAATTACTCAGTACAGCGCAGTGAAGTCTCTTGTGCGTTTATAAAGGTGCCAATGAGGATAGGTTTCCCTCCTCCAGTCATTCTTCCATTTTTTATAATCAAAGAGTTTCATTTTTAACTCATGTACAGAACATCCTGATGCTGCAGGCCTTGGATGTGTTCCCAAGTCAGGAGTGAAACAATGTCAGGCTGTGGGGAAGGCAGCTCTGTGTCCTGGGTGCAGCTCTCTTCATGTCTGAAGCTGCTTTGGCACAGCAGGCAAGCGGAGATGGCTGGAGCCATATTATTTCTTTTCTCTGAATGGGCCGGACCTATGTGCTGTCCTTGGCAGTACTTTTGTTGTGTGCAGAGCCCCGATTTCAGAGCGATGTCAAGATCTGCTTAAATTGTACAGTCTTGTCTGTCTTTGATGATACATTAAATTGATATTAAGTAGCTTCAAATTTCCTGGTTGTTTGTGTGTGTGTGTGTGTGTGTGTGTGTGTGTGTGTATCTTAGTTCACCAGAGATTTACAGAAATTACCTATTGGCTTGTTTTCTTATCAGAAGCCTAAACTTCACTGCATATCCTTCAGTATCCAAAGTACCTATGACAACCTAGGAAACTGTTGCCTGGATACTAGTTAAATATTCATATAAATTATTTTTTCTAATCATGATAGTTGAGGGGTAGAAATCTTCTTACAATTCTTGTGCTGTGAGGTAACTTGGATGGGCATCTGTTGTAGTAGTCATAGAGATGTCGTGATCGCTTCTTCAAAAGTCTGGGATCAAGGTCCCTAGAAACTTACAGAAGATAGGGATGACACAGAGAGATTGCTTCTACTTTCTGGGTTTTTAAAAAATAAGTCTTTGGTATATGGAACAGGTTCAGTTGACTGTGGAGAGGCAAAGATTTACTCTTCAAGAGCAAAGATTTTTTTACTTGATCGGAAATTCATTCTTTAGCACGTATTTGTTGAGTGGCTCCTGAGTTTTAAATACTGATCATAGTGATGAGGAAAGTTTAACAGCAAATAGTGTATAATTGGTGGCCACTGATGATCAAAGCTTAATGTTTGAATCAGGCCCATTCATGTAAAGTCTGATTAAGATGATGTACATGCAACTGGAGCATCACACAAATTATGGAGCCACCGAGAGGAAGGACTGCTTTCCCTGCAGTCAAATATTCACTTTGGCGACCTTCGATCTATCAGATGAGTAGGAATTGTGTAAGCATTTGTTAAGTTTGGGGAATGGTAAGTGATCTATTGGAGATTATGGCATAACTGACAAATCCACGGGGATGGAGAATACTTGGAGACTAGATGGGAAGTGAGTGATGGAGTGGGAGATGAAAAGAGAACAGCTGGTGCTGGAGTGAGAAAAACAAACCACTAAAGTGATGACAACATTTGAGAGACTCAAATGCTATGGGGAGGAGGAAAGTTAGCTGAAGTTATCAGAACTGTGTTTGTGTTCTAGAGCAGTAGCTCTAGATAGTTCCTGATAGTGTTCAGGAACCAGTCTAATTAAGGGAACCACTGAAACAATTCTTTAGAGGTGAAAAAGAGTCTGAGTAGTGTTGTCTGCAAAAAAGCAAGCTTGCAAATCCTTTAGGATAAAACTCAGACACTCTTATCTGGATATTCCAGGTGCCTCTGGTGGCTTTAGTCAGGATCTTTAGTGTAGTCTACTAATATCTCAACGTCTATGGATTTTTTTCTGAATAAGACACCATTAACAGTAGCTGAGTGATAAGTGAAACCTTGGGTGATTTCTACAGGATGGTCATCAGCACGTACCAAGACTGGTAGGGCTCTGTTTTGTAGGTTTTGTCTAATTTTGCTAATAACTTTCTTCCACATGGAGAGTTCTTTTTAAATAGAGTTTACATGACATATTTTTTTACACTTTTCAATTAGTCTAATCATACTACAATTTCACTTGACTACAAATATAGCAATGGCAATTACACTTTATGTTAATTGCTAATTGCCTATAAGCTAAAGATTACTTACTTTTGCAAACTGCTACCTCAGGTTTATAAGACATCATGTGTTTGTTCCATAATGGTGCCCATGAACAGCCTGAATCTCAATGTCTCTTCATAATACGCTAGATAAATTGGCTGTTTTCACAAGGCATTTCCTTTTCTACTTGTGTTATTACCTAAATTAGGATTTTCATGCATCACCTTCAAATTCAAAAATTCCACTTTATTTTTAAAATCAACTATACTAAAAAGTTATTTATGTAAAGCAAAAAGCACCCATCTTAAAGAATACCATTAAGGATATCACACACACACACACACACACACACACACACACACACATATATATATATAAATGCACATACACACAATGTATATATAAATATACACATATACACAATGTCTATATAAATACACACATACACATACATAATGTATATAAATGCACACATATATAATGTGTAAAACACACACATTTACAGACACCCCCTACACTTCTAAATAGCTATCACTAGCTATTTCTCTTCTTCTGTTAGACTTATTTTAGAAATGGATTCTTACTGTTATATGTGACAGTAATTTAAACTTTTCACTGATATTGTTCAAAAAGCATGAATACACCATTTTTTACAGATACCTGAATTGGTTCTAGTTTTATTTATTTATTTATTTTTTGTTAATAAAACTATTTATTGTTTTCATTTTATACAGAACAACCTGAAGTCTGCATCATGACTTTAAAAGTTACCCAGGGGTTTACAGTGTAGTGGTACTGGAGCTGGGTTCCATACAAACACAGGCAGAAGCTTTGGGATAAGGAGAGGGCACAACAGGAGTGTATCTCAATCATTTCTCAAAGAAAAGGCAGTAGAGCATTCTGAGTCACTGAAGATCTGTGCAAATGGGGCAGCTAAAATAAGTGCCACGCTATAAGCTCTTAAGGGAAGAGCAAAAGACACTGATAAGTAAAGTTCCATTTCCTTGACACGGGATGAGAAGAAGGCTTACTGTTCTGAATGCTCTCATCCTTAGGTCCATCTAATATTTAATGGTAACTATGTGTAATTGCTGTTCAAAAAGAAAGGCTAGAACCCCTGGGACCAGACCCCAAAGAGGCTGGTCATTCCTGAGCTCTTGTTCTGCGCTAGAGCATATTGACAGGAGAGATCAAGGTCAGAAGATAGTGGCTTATGTTCCATGGAAGTAAAAGCCCTACTTCACCTTAAGGACTAGTCAAGCCAAAGGACCAGGAAGACCACAAATCAGATAGACTTGCAAGGAGAGGACCCTGGCAGAGGCCATGACAAGGAGACGCAGAACATCCTCAGTTTGAAGCACAGCAGGTGTGGAAAGCCTGGAAGGAAACAGAACACCCCCAGACCTTAACTTTAATGGTATAATTTAAAAGGAGAGATAATTCAAATGTGGGGTGCCAGTAACAATACCATGCTATTTATGGTCATCTGATAGCATAAAAAGTTGCCAAATTGTCTCCAGCTAACCAATAGATCTTACTGATAGGTAGGAAGTGCTTATGTACATGGGAGAAGGCCCTAGTATTTGACACAGCTGACATCCAACATGATTTCTATGGAAATAAAGGGGATCTGTCCCTGGCCTAAATGATTTGGGGGCAGCAGAGTACAAACAAAAGCCTCACTAGGTGACTGAAGCATGTAATAAGGACGCATACTCCACTATGTTCATAGCAGCCTTATTTATAATAGCCAGAAACTGGAAACAACCCACGTGTTCCTCAACAGAGGAATGTGGTACATCTACACAATGGAGTACTACTCAGCCATTAAAAACAACAAATTTATGAAATTCTTAGGGAAATGGATGGATCTGGAGGATATCATCCTGAGTGAAGTAACCTAATCACAAAAGAACACACATGGTATACACTCTCTGATAAGTGGATATTAGCCCAGTAGATCGGAATACCCAAAATACAATCCATAAACTACAAGAAACTCGAGAAGAAGGAAGACCAAAGTGTGGATACATCAATCCTTCATAGAAGGGGGAACAAAATACCCATGGAAGGAGTTGCAGAGACAAACTATGGAGCAGAGACTGAAGGAAGGACAATCCAGAGATGGCTTCATCTGGGAATCCTTCCCATATTCAATCATCAAATCTAGACACTATTGTGGATGCTAGCAAGTGCTGGCTGACAGAAGCCTGATATAACTGTTTCCTGAGAGGCTCTAACAGTACTCAACTAATACAGAAGTAGAGGCTTACAGCCATCCCTTGGACTGATTACAGGGTCCCCAGTGAAGGAGCTAGATAAAGGATCCACAGAGCTGAAGGGTTTGCAGCCCCTTAGGACAAACAACAAATATGAACTAACTAGTACCCTCGGATCTCCCAGGGACTAAACCACCAACCAAAGAGTACCCATGGTGGGACTCATGGCTTCAGCAGCATATGTGTAGCGGAAGATGGTCTAATCAGTCATCAAGAGGTTGAGAGAACCTTGGTCATGTGAAGGTTCTATGCCCCGGTATAGGGGAACGCCAGGGCCAGGAAGCAGAAGAGGGTGGGTTGGTGAGCAGGGGGAGGGTGGGGGAGGGAACAGTTTTTTTTTTTTTAAATTTTAATTTTGTTTAATTTTATTTTTTTTTCAGTGGGAAACAGGGAAAGGAGATACTATATGACATGTAAATAAAGAAAATATCTAATTAAAAAAAAAAGATACTATAGCCTCGGAAACAGATACCCTCATCAGGATCAAGAACCAATGTCTCCTACACAAGTCCCTTCATGCCTCTTATGCCACCGTACATCATGTCCACAGTGATTTGGTCCACCACTGACTTCCCAAGTTGCTGTCTGAACTTAATCCTGGCTTGCTCCATAGGTATAACATTGTTCAGTACAACTTTCAAATTCGTGGAAGAAGCACTGGGGTGCTGGGTGGCAAGGATCAGGCAGGATGAGCTCTTGGTTCCCAAGAACCGGGCTGCCACAGTAAGTAGAGCCATGAGAGTAAGAGTAGAGTAAGAGAGCCCAGAGAACTCTGGGACCTGGGGGAAAGGGGTTGAAGGAAGAGAGCTGCAGCTGCAACCGGAGCGGTTGCTGCTGGGATGGAGACCGCGCCAACCAGCTGACAAGGGTCTCTAGTTTGATTTATTATTGATTGAATTGTTATAAGTATAAATATACATCTGTGTGTTTGTGTATGAGCATGTGTAGGGTAGTAGTATCTTTGTGGTAACTGACCATTTAGAGCTGTCCACTTGGATTTTGGGGTTGTTTTTATGAGAGTACAGGTCTCTCGCTAGAACCCAGGGCTTGCAGGTGATGCTTGACTGTAATCAGAAAGCTGCGTCATCGCAGGGATCTTCCCATCTCATCTTCTTCAGTGATGGCTTTACAGTTATGTACTGCCATGGTTGAGCTCACATCGAGGGTTTTACAGGGAGTGCTTTACCAATTTAGCTCTCTCTAAGATTCCCATGAGGTTTCTGAGTACGTGTATTCCTGTTTTCTTAGAAGAATACCACGTTGGGATACTTGTATCATACCCATCCCCACAAGGCTCAGGGGACTATGCCGAAGAAGAGGCTGAAAGACTGTAAGGTGATGGATAGATCTAAGGAAACATTTTCTAGATACAACAGAGCTGACACACGCACAAACTCAGAGACAATGGCACCATGCCAGGACCTGCACATGTTTAAACCAGACAAGATCCCAATACAGAGAAAGGGAAGTAGGCTTTAAGTCCTACCTCTAACCAAGAAATTATTTTAAATTGCTAGATCTTGGAAAGCAATAATTAGCTTTCTTCAATTGAATGTAACTTATCAGTCACACCCCAGGGCAGGCTACATGCTCAGAAATAGTTTTCCAGCACTAAGCAGACTCCATGGGCTTGTTTGTGCTTCCTTTGCTTTTGTTTGTTTGTTTTTTATTTCATTTTTATTTTTTATCTTTTTTAAAGATAGAGATTATGAAGTTTAGTGGGTAGGGAAAGGGGGATCTGGAAGAAGGTGCGGGCAGGGGAAGTGTCAGCAAAATATATTGTGTAGGATTAAACACACACACACACACACAGATACACACACACACACAGATATACACACACATACAGATACACACACACAGATACACACACACACAGATACACACACACACACAGATACACACACACAGATACACACACACAGATACACACACACACAGATACACACACACACACGTAGTAACTACAGTCACACACATAGGATAAAAATAACCAAACCTTGAAAAGAAAGAAAACAACAAGTAATGATATGGACGGTTTTATAATCAGCACATTTTTTACTTCATTTAGAATGACTGAAGTATTCCCTGAAGGGGTTGTCTCACTTAGTATACTCATCACCAGGTAGAGTTCTTATCTTTGCCTTTGTTACTATTTTAACATTTTGCTTGCTCTGGTGAATGGAGTACAGAATTACACCTCAATGACTAATGATGTCAAAGATCTGCGTACCTATTCATTACCTATTCATAACTGTTCAGATTTTTTTTTTTTACCTATTTTTGAAACAAATTATCATTTAACTTAAAAACACTTTGTTAGATACATACATACACACACACACACACACACACACACACACACACACTACATAGTAATAGCTTCTTCCAGTTGGAGTGACTTGTCATTTCATTTTCTTAATAGTGTCATTCAGCTAGAAGACTTAAATTTTGATTATATCGAATATATCAAATTTTCGTTTCTGAACTGTGTTTCCCCCCTCTACATTCTGTTAAGGAAATAATCCATGTGTGTAAAAATGTTCCCTGGTGTTTCGTTCTAAGTGATTTGCAGTTTTATTAATACATGTAGATTTAAAACCCATTGAGAATTAATATGTTTATTATAGATGGGATTCTTCCTTGTGATATTTTTCTTCCCTTGGTGAATTTGCTCGGCAATTCAGTAGACACCAAAGGTGACGTATTTGTTTCCATTCCAAACCATGCCAGTCCTTTATCTTTACAATGATACAACACTGTCTCCTGACTTTGGTAATGAACAGAAAGTACTATAAATTCTCTAATTTATTTCACTTTCAACATTAGTTTGATTATTCTATGTCATTTGTATTTTCATGTTTAATTTAGAATTGGTTTGCCAATTACTCTAAAATCCTACTGGAATTTATATTGGCATTGCATTTGAGAACACTATACTTGTTTAGCATGGTAACACTTATTCATGTATGTCCTCTTTAATATATCATGACAAGTCTTGTAATTCTTAGTATAGATGTATATCTTTTATTAACTGATGTCAATATACTTTACATTTTCAAGTGACATAAGACATGTACTTAAAAAGTCTCACTTCTAATTGATTTTTCCTAGCATATCCAAATACAATTGACCTTTATGTATTGAACTTTTATCTTGAGACTTACTTGTGTGTGTATGTTTATAGTGGGTGTATATATTCATGAGGATGCCTAAACATGGCCACATGGGTACATGTGTATTTCAAGATTAGAGTTTTACAGCATTTTTCTTCTTCAGTCACTCTCAAGTCTCCATTATTTATTTATTTTTGAGACAGGGCCTTTCACTGAACCCACAGCTCATCAAAATGGCTCTGTTGGCTAATGATGGGCTCCAGGAACCCATCTGTCTCCCTTCCATGTCACCACAATAGGATTACAGATGCATGCTTCTGTGCCTGGCTTTTTCTTGGGTACAGGAGAGTCTCAATTAAAACCTTCCTATTGGCATGACATACACTTTTCTGGTTAAGCTACCTCTCCAGGCTGATCCTCAAACTGATAAATTATCTCATTGTCAAGCAAGGGTTTTCTTATTTTATTTTTATGAATGTATCAGTTGAAAATGGAGGAAACCTCATACTTCTTTATAATCTTCAAAAGTTATTTTTCATTACTGTATTGACTTGGTTATACTAACCAGCATGCCATGGAATAAAAATGTTCAGAGAGACATTCTTGCCTTCTCTTGAGTGCTATGAAAAAACTTTGTTATGAAATCTGTTACCTGTAATTTTTCTTTTTTGCTGGTGTTTTCCTTTAAAGGGAAGTCTTGATTTCAGATTCAATTCCTTTAGATTAGAAACAATTCATATTTTAATTCTTGCATCAGTTCCTGTGCTATTTTTACAAGAAATTTGCTAATTTCATAGAATAACATATTTATTTGAACGAAATTATTTTCACTCCCTTTCTAGAATTTCTCTAAGTCTTCTGAGGCCTACAGGGACAGTTGCTCTTTATTTGTTTATTTATCTATTCATTTGACAGGTGTTATTCTGAAGACAATTTTCTCTGTATTTGGGTTTCAAGATAAGAACATTTTATTTTATTTTATTTTATTTCATTTTATTTTGGTACATTTAAGAAGGCATTTGTCGGGCAGTGGTGGCGCACACCTTTAATCCCAGCACTTGGAAGGCAGAGGCAGGTGGATTTCTGAGTTCTGAGCCTGGTCTACAGAGTGAGTTCCAGGACAGCCAGGACTACACAGAGAAACCCTGTCTCGAAAAAACAAAACAAAACAAAACAAAACAAAAAACAAAAAACAAAAAGCAAAAGGTGTTTGTCTTTCAACTTTTTTTTTTGTTTTCCATCTCACTTTTATTTTTTTTAGATATTTTCTTTATTTACATGTAAATTTCTCCTTTCCCAGTTTACTGTCTTTTTCCCTACTAACATTTATCTCTGCTTGCTCTCATACTCTTTTTCTTCTATGTGATTCTTAGAATATTGATTGCCGTGTTTCAGGAGTGGTTTGCCTCGAATTTATTCAGTTTCTAGGTTAACTGAAAATGTTTAATCCATAAGCAGTATTCTATTTTTTTTTTTTGCAAAAGAATTATAAAGTTTTCTCCAGATCTCTACTACAATTATCTGAATTAAGGCTCAGCTTCAAATTAATTATTTGTTAGCCCCAAAATGTATACATCAATTAACCATTATACTAAAACAGCTTTACCTGAAAGCAGATATCTAAGCAAACAAATTAAATAAATGATAATGTTGGGGAAATAGAAGACTATGTGACTGTAAAGTACTACTGCATTGTCAATTCCTCAGTGTGTCAAAAAAAGGGAGACTGAACATTAGGTATCTTGGTAGAACTGAGGAAAAGGAAGACAACAAAAAGAGAACAAAAGCCTAAATGTAATTCATTGCAATCTCTTACTTATACTACAACGAAGCATATTTTGTAGTTATCATACATGAGTTGTGAGATAGGGAAATCAGTCAGGGTTCTGGTTGGGTTCTTAGATACCACACTTAATTTGAAAATGGTTAAATAAAGAGGGTGTTTATTGTGAGGAAAATGTAAAGAAAGCTTCTAAATACTAATATTTTCCAGTACTAGTAATGTCTGTGATCAGGTAAGGCAAGAAAGGTCACTGGGGCTGTAGAGTTGGTTCACTGGTCAGGAACACTGTCTGTACTTCCAAAGGACCTGGGTTCAACTCCACACATCCATATGGCATCTCACAACTGTCTGTAACTCTAGATCCAGGGGATCTAATGCCCCATTCTGGCTCCCTCTGTACCAGCTACATAACTAGTATATAGACATGCATGCAGGCAAGGTACTCACTCACATACATAAAATGATGAAATAAAAACTTTTAAAATGTTAGGATGGCTCTATAAAGGAAACAGTATGTGAAAGGCCAGAATATCACTCAGATGAGAAAAGTGTGGTTCCTAGGAACCAGGGATGCACAGGCTTGGCATGAGAGGCTCCCTTCTAGGATCTATGAATTCAGATGGAAGGACCTGAAGAGTTGTGGTATAAATATCATGACTTTGCTCTCCCCCTTCTTTTAGATCTCAACCAGTACTCTTTATTAACCCTACCTGGTCTAATAGGAAGGCATCACGTGAACCTGTGCTGATCTACAGGGCATAGAGCAGGCTGGAGAGGGTGAAAAGGTCTACTGGTAAAATAAGAAATGTTCTGTGCTGCAAGAAAGAGGAAAATAATTCTTCACACACACACACACACACACACACACACACACACACACAGACACACATACACTATATGAATTATATAATGCTCTCTATTGAGAAGAATCATATATAAGAGGCCCATCTATAATCACTTTATATTATATAATTATTCCATAACAATTATATATATAATATGATTAAAAGAGAACTTCTTGTAAAAGAGGTGACCTTCTCAAGGTTACCCAGCTTGGAAGTAGAAAGAACCCAGGCAGTCTGGTTTGGGCTCTTACCAAGTACTAGAAACTGTGCATTACTAAACTTTAAGTTTATTCTTTTGTTCTGACTAAATGGCTGTGATAGAATATAAAGGAATGACAGAAATATCAATCATCTTTTTGTTTCTGAACAAAGAAGATACTCTACAATGGCTTTCACAGGGATGATAAAAAAAGGTAATGACCACCTACAGAATTTCTGTTAAGATAAGACTTAAACCACCACCTAGTTCTTCAGGCTGCAAAGGACAGCAAAATTAATTTCGCCTCCCTTATTAATTAAGCAGACCCAGCTTTGCATTGTGGCCATGTTTAGAATTTGTATGACATAGGCCCAGGCTATAAAAGTGGGGTGAAACCTAAGTAGGTGAGCTTTCATACCGTCTCCATACCACACTGTTTAGAAAAACATTCCTGGATAGCTCTTCCATTATAACTAGTATTCTCGGAATAAAGTAATAAATGAACCCTGATTAAGTTAGAAACAAAGGAAAGAGAAAGAAAAAGTCCACATTGCTTTTCAAAGAAAGATGCCTAAATTAACAAATGTTGCACATTCAGTCAAGTTTGCACTGCAATGAGATATTTTTAAGTTCCCCAGAAAGGGCTTTCTTAGCAGAGCCCTACAGGACTGGCAAGGCAAATGGCAGGCACACGCTCTCTGTCAGTTTCTTTTGAGCTTTGTCACCGCCTCTCGATTATAAACACATTCTCTCTCTGAGCTGTGGCTCTCCTGTGCATCTTATCTTCCTCTGGGTATTTTTATCTTTGCTCCTGTTAAGAGGTTCTAGGAAGGACTATTTTTTTTTTGAGCATCATTTTATTGGCACCTGGAGATGCAGTAACACAACCTATGCCTACTTCTCCAGCATGAATATGTCATCTTGAAATCTTTGGAACAATTATTTATACTCATGGAGCTATGAAATACCAATGATTCACAAAACAGTCATAAAATGGTTACACAAGATTTGGAAATGGGGCATTAAAATAATATTCATAAGGACAATGGGGTGAAAAATCAGCAGGGAGAGAACCATGGTTTCATCTCTCACTAGAGTGCCTAGGGCACATTGCCACAGAAGTGAATGCATATGGTTATTAAGCACCTGTGATGTATGAGTTACCACCGAAGGTTTTTGGAGAATTAAGATAATTTAAATTCTGCTAAGAAGTATTTAGTCCACATATAAGGTGGTGTGTTTTGTCTCCACTATATGGGCATTTTGGCTACAAGCTAATAGGCGCTTTGAGTAAATAGTCAATCATGAGCCTAGAACAAAAATCCCTAAAGACCAAAGGGAAGAGCAAATGTATAATTAAAGTGAATAGGGACTGAAGCTTAATGGCCAGGTGGAAGAGGATAGAATAAAGTGTTTAGGAGTGGCCATGAGTCTGGATCCAGTACCTTTGGTCGCACATTGAGGGAACAGGTGAGAATTCTGCATGAAAGCTCATTGCAGTAAGCCAGTTAGATGTGAAATACTAGCACAAAGGAAAGATTCAGGGAGGGACTCTCTTCCATGCACACAGTGCTCAGAAGCACTTTACACATTGTCTTGGTGGAAGTTAGCAGATGGCTGTAACTTCAAGAGGAGAAAGAGCCACTCCAGGAAACCAGACTTTCAGGTCACTGAAACATGTGGACTAGAACCAGGCACAGTGTAAGGAATAATATTCCTATACCAAATGGGGAGCTGAGCAGTAGTCTGACACCTAAAATAATGTTATTTCTTATGTTCCTGTACTACCATAGAGCAGACATGATTCTCAATAAGGTTGCAGAGAGCATGTTGGGGAGAGCAGGGCAGGACACACCTCATGAAATCCTTGCTCCAGCAGGACTCACATTTTAATTATTCAATAGTCAATCACAGGTAAAGGAATACAGACACAAAATAGGATATCGGAAATGGGATGAAAAAAAATCAAGTAGTATACAGATGAGGAAGGCTATTTTATGTAGAGTAGTTGGAGAGAGCTTCACTCATGAATTGAAGTTCAAATGGAGCCCTATAAGGAATGATCAAACCACAGGTATTATTATGGAGAAAGCACAGGAGGCAGAAGTATCTGGGTAGTGCTCTGAAATCAGTTCAAGAGGTGGTAGGGGAAAGTGCTGTAGAAGACAAACTCATTGACTCATCCCATGGATGGTAGCTGGTGAGGAGCAACGGGACCTCCATTTGGAACTTTGTGTTTGGGCTCCAGTAATATGCCCTGATTTGGAAGGCTATCCTTGGATACCCTGTAGCAGATTGTCTGCAATGTAGACAACTACAGCAGGGCCACAAAGCATGATACAGCAATATGGTCTTGGTGGAAACCTTAAGTAAATGCTAGATCATTTCTTCTAGGATTAAAAAATGAACACCTGATAACCAAGAGTGTTCATGTAATTGACATGATATTCAGCCTGACTGACAGATGATCATCAGAGAAATCAGAAGAAGAAAGCAGCAACACAGTATCTCACTAGTCCTTGGATAAACAGTTGTTATAATTTAATTGATTTATATAATAATATAAATCCCTGTAAGCTAGGGAAAGATCCAGTGAGGGATAGCTATAAAGATCTTATACAAATACTTAATGGAAAATAATTTAGAATCTTATAAAAATATTTAGTGGAAGATAATTTAGAGGCATTTTGGTTGAGGGCAAGACAAGAATGCATACTGTCAGCACTATAATTTAACATTATACAGACTGATGCAAAAAAAAAAAAGGACCAATTTAAAAATAGCAAAAATAATGGAAAAGAGAAGACAAAGTAATTTTGATTTGTAACGGATAGAATATCCATTATGTTTAAGAAACCTGCTGATAAATAAGAGAGTATAAAAGAATTCTTGAATACAAGAAATATGTGAAAATAATTCTAAGCATTGGCAATGACCAAATATGAAATTTATAGCTATCAGATAGCAGTGGAAACATAAACAAACCCATGAAGTATACTTTTAAAAGATGTAAAAGAGTGTTATGAAAACTACAAAATGTATTTGAAGGACACAAAATTGGGAGAATTTGCTATGGTGGTGGATTAGAAACTGAGAATTGGAGTGACATCAAATTTCCTCTGAGTTAACCCATGGTGTAATACAATTCAAATAAAATCCTTACTGGTGTTTTTACATGGAAACAGAAAAACTAATTCTGAAATCTATATGAGGAGTCAAACCTGAGAGTATTGAACAAAACAATTCTTAAGAAGTAGAACAAAAGGGGGATCTGGCATATCACGTTAGTATAAGTTGTAATAATTTAGATAATATGGTATCGACCTAGCATCTCTAAGAGCTTAGAGCATGAAAGAGAAGCCATTGGAATTCTGCAGGGAATGAAGTGGTTGGCAAGTAAACAATACTAAAAATGTGTTTTTCATAGACAAAAATGGTTTGGATATTGTATGTAATAGCCATTTACTTTCATCTGTATTTATAATATATTAGAAATAGTTTCTAACATATTTTCCATTTTTCTTGCCTTTTCTGGTACAGAAATTTCCATAAATTCTTACACCCACATTTAAGCAGAGTTTTTAAAAATCAGAATTCTATCAGCAGTAAGGCATAATTACTACTACAGGGTGTCTGAGTTAATAAAGGGGGGTAGCAGGTTTTGAAAGAATTAGATTAGGCAAAACATATTCAAATTTTCATATCATTTTAACATAATTCCACTGTTGATCTCTCTTTTGATGCTCTGTGTACTTTCCTCTGGTCATAAGAAATATTAATAGCTGAAAGCAGAAGGAAAATATTTTTAAACTGCCAAGTAGTTTATTTCAAAATCTGAATCCAAGGCACATCCACTTTTGATAAATCATCTATAGGAAATGGAAACTTGCAAATGCTCTGTTTTATGTGATTCCTAGGACCTTAAACACAGACCTATCATAAACAAATTATGTTAATCAATACCTTGAACACCGTAGGATCTGAAGCATGCTAGAGGCAGCCTCTGCAGGGCACAGTCCGACGTTCCTCATCTGTATGTGCAGAATAGTCATTCTGGAAGGCTGTTAGCTTGAAGATTCCAACCTCTATCCCAGGAGACTTTAGCTACAAGATCTAGAAGGGAGCCTAGGGCTCTTCATTGGTAATAAGTCCCTTTGTGACTCTGATGCAGGCAGCCCTTAGACCACATTCTGGGAAAGGTGGAGGAATAAGAGAGGGATTTTCCTTTCTTTTTTCATGGTATTTCTATTGATTATTTGGGAATTTAGCATGATGAACCCTAAGCATACTTATTTCCCACCACTCCCAGGCCTGCCTCCCCACCCTTGTGAACCCCTTCCTTCCTTGGAGGAGGAGGAGGGGAAGGAGGAGGAAGAGGAGGAGGAAGAGGAGGAGGAGGAGGAGGAGGAGGAGGAGGAGGAGGAGGAGGAGGAGGAGGAGGAGGAGGAAAGGAAAAAGACAAATCTGATTTGTGTTATGCATATACTTACTGGAGCATGGTCAAGCTCTGGTGGTCAGCCCCATAAAGGAAATACAGTGGCTATGCCTAGCAGATGGCAATAAGAACGCGGTGGTGTATAACAGCCTGAATAGGGCCTGACCTAGGTCCACCAGCCAGTACCCAGCATGAGCCACTATAGCAGCCCACGCTGCTTGCCCTACTGGGAGACTGAGAGTGTATGACAGCAACAGATTACAAGCTCTATTGAATTTGGTGAGCCTCAGGGTAGTCAGGGGGCTCAGAATGGCAGGCATTGAGGGTAGAGAAGTGTGTGGCATCCAGGAGCTCATACAGAACCTGTCCCTGGACCCTCTGTCTAGCTGCAGCATTACCCTGACTCTGGGCAAGAGCAGGATATCTGAGACCAGTCTCAGCAATGATCCAGTATTCACAGTGCTTCAAAAACCAGAAACCTTGAACCAGACTAATGATTCGTTGCAATGAATATTTGCACATAAATTTGTCTGGGAGAAATGTATACACACACACACACACTGCAGTTTCCAATGCTATTGCAATGATTGAATATTCAATGGAAAGATGACAAAGATGAAGAAATGGAGTAGTTAATGAGTGGTGGAGAGGGTGCAGTGTATGGGGGAACAGGAAGCTGCTGACTATGGCCGACAGGGTAGTATACAGCAGCCTGGAGTTTACACTCCAACTCCTCTACCCCCAAACACACAGCTCAACTGTGTCTTGGTTCTGAACAACAGGGTGTCCAAGATGACGAAGAGTTCATTTTCTGGATTAGATCTTTTCAAAGACCTCTATCATCCCCATTGCACTGGAGACCACTTGGGCATCTGTGGTCTACTGTCCCATGCTGTATTGAAGCCTGAGGTTCATGTTGATATCAATGGTCCTATAGCAACTGCGAATCATGTTCATGTTCCTGGCCAGAGTTACCTTCAAAGGTCATACCATATGGATGGCTTTGGTTGAGATGCTGTCTGAGATCATGCTGATGTCTATGGGCCATGCTGTCAAGGAGGACCATGTCTGGGTCCATGGTTCTACTGCAGCCAGAGGCCATGTTGATATCTGTGACTCTTGTTACCACCAAAGTTTATGCAGATGTTCCCGGTCTGTGCTGCAGCCTGCAGCAATGTTGATATCCCTGGGTCATACTGCCACTGGGGGCCATATTGATCTGAGTGGCTTGCAGTACCACCTCAGGCCAAGGTGATGTCCAGGTCCATGCTGGCACCCAGGGGCCATGGCTGGGTCTGTGGTTCTACTGTAGCCAGGATCTGTGTTGATGTCCATGTCCTGTGTTACCATGTAATACCATGAGGATATCTGTGATCTGTGCTGTACCCGGAATCCATGTTGATTTCCATAGTCTGTGCTGTTTCTGGGTGTCATATTGATGTGAGTGGTCTGTGCTGCCACCTGAGGCCATGTTAACGTCCTTGTTTTGTGCTGCTACCAAGGACTATGGTGTTCATGGCCCATGCAGTGACAGAGGGCTCTGTTGATTTCCATCTATAGCCTGTACTGCCGTAGGAGACCACGCTGAGGTCTGTGGTACATGTTGACACCAGAGACCATGTAGATTTCTTTGATCCTTGCTGGGAGTCACCAGAAACCAGGTGTTATGTTCTTGATCCATGTCCCCACTAAAGGGCAAGGAAGCTTCTTTTGCCATGGTATTGATGACTGCAGAGTCACAGTTGAGAAAGACATAGACGGCTTCTGTGACAACCCTACTCATACTCTACTCCCCTTCCCTTCCCAACATAATACCATAGATGTAAAGCCATAAAAGAGAGAACTCATAAAAATTATGGTGCAGATGCTCAAATGTAGCTTTCCACAATGGATGGCTTCTAGTGGGAGTATGGATGGGGATCTTTCTTTGGATGGGAATCTTCCTTTTAAAATCTAACATTACATCTTCCTTATTCTCATTCTTGTTCCAACAATTAAAAAAAAAGTTGAAATGAGTATTCACAAGCATGGTCAGGGAGAGAAATATAAATGTGTTTACATCCTTAATCAAAAAAGTTATTTAAAGAATGTTTGACTACCAGCTTGAAGTTCTTTGTTATTTTATGGATAACATTCAGACATGGTCTAAATAATGAATCCCAACCCTGTGAGTTGACATTTTACATAGAAAGTAGTGATGAAAAATGGAACACCACAAGAAATATGTGTGACAAAATGCAAAAGCAAAAGATCGTATTTAGTAAACACAATGTAAATATTTTCAAGAAGAGAATCCTTTTTACACATAGGCAGCTCTTATTCTTTTGATATACTGAACTGTACTGTACAAAGAGAACAATACTATTGTAAGTTTTAATGAGATTGTAAATTTCAGTTGCATGACAATGAAAACATAGCTGACAGAAACAAATTACAAAGGAAAGATTTATTTTGGGTCATGGTTTGGGTCTATCATGGAGGGAAAGACATGGTGGAGTTCACAGTGGCAAAGTATGTCTCAGTAGCATCATGTACCAGAGCTTGTTAAATATTGATGGATCAAGAACCAGAGCTTACATCAGGACATAGTTGGGCTCCGTACTTCAAAGACCTTCCCCTAGTGCCTGTATATGCTAGCTCAGCCTCATCTCTTAAAGGTCCTATGGCCTCTCAAAAGAGTGTCACCAGCTGGGGACCATGCTTTCAAATATGTGAGTTTGATGGAAGGCATCTCATACTTGAACCATAACAACTATGAATAAGCTTATTCATGAATCTTGATGTGGTGATCAAAATATAACCAGAAAAACTCATATACCCAGCCAGAACCACAACAGGATGAGTTTATTCCCACTTTTGAGGCACAAATTGACTCCCCTCTATCCACATTAGCTGTGTAAGACAGAGAGAGCCTCCCTCAAAGTTCTGTTGCATGGATTACCCTAGCTTCCTTAGATAAAATGATGTTACTGTTTTCTCTATATAAAGACCCTATCCAATTGGAATTGAGCCTGATTCTGGTGTCTTTGTTTATGCTTGATTATCCTCCGTAGGTTGACTTTCAAGTGTAAGAGTTAAATTATGATTAAACTTTTTTGACACAAAAAAAACCCACATGTATTATAGATTGTTCTTGGATTTGGTACACAGCTGAGGATGACCTTGAACTTCTAACTCTCCTGATTTGAACTTTAAGCATGGTGGCATGCTCCATCATGTCAGGGGTTATATAACATGAAGGACTGAACCCAAAGCTTCATGCATGCTAGGCAAGCATTGTATCAATTGAGTCAGAGCATGAGGAACACATTTGAGTTCTAACACTAATTTTAGTGATGGTATAGGAGGAAATAAGTCATATTTTAAAATCTTCATTTTTAATACACTCATTTTTTTCATGTGTGTACATATATGTGCTGGCACATTTATGTACAGACATGTGTGCATGCCAGAGGCCTTAAATACCACCACTCTCCTTTGAGATATGGTTTTTCATTGGCTTTGAGATCACCAATTATGCTATGTGATGGCCAGTGAGCCCAAGGGATCCTTTGGATGCTACCTCCCCAATACGAAGAGTGCAGCCATGAACCATTGTGCCTGTTTCCAAGTGCTTTCCGGGGCTCATCCTAGTTTCCTCATGCGGGTGAAATAACTCTTTAGTGGCTGAGCTTTCTTCCTAGTTTTAAAATCTCTTTCTCTTCCTCTATGTATAGTGGGAACAAGTGGTGAAGCAAAATTGCTCACCTGATGGACCAAGAGGCAGACAGGGAAGATGGCCTTCAAGGGCATGTCCTAACTCCAAAGATTTTGAGCACCCCAGGAATCAAACAGTTACCACGTGGACTGTGAGAGACATAGAAATCCAATGTTTAGAAGTAGCTAAGGACTAATATGATATTTTACAATTTGGGGTCTTACATGCTTTTGAAAAGGGATATGTACTCATTTTCTTTATCTTGCCTGGTTTCCCCTGCTTCCCTACACACAGATGTGTCTGGCCACTGCAGACATTGCCTTCCCACATGTTCAAAAAAATCCATATAAATTTGTCTTTTTTCTTTTTTTGCTCACCACACAAATACAACCACTACTAGTGGATTCAAATATCAAGAGAGTTTTACATGTCAAAGGTCACCTAAGACAGGTGCTGTATTTTAAACCTATTATTACCAACAACCCAGAAATATAAAAAAAATTAAACAGGCCATCCCATTTTCAAATTCAGTTAAAAAGTAGATTTTTTTCTGCTAGAAATATTTTCCAGTTTGTAAAATAATCATGAACCTTACAAAAATAATAGTCTATTTGACTCTAGTCATCATAGGAAGTGTAAAACTAAGGTCATTTTCATTTTAATTTATACCTTTCTGCACAGACAAAGATTATTTTAAGTTAGAGTCATATATAAGTGATTGTGAACAGAACTACCAGCCATCTGGGAAATGTAAAGGTTGGCTCTGTTTTGTATCTCAGCGGTGAGGTGAAGGCATGACCCCATTGGTTTTCCATTTTCTCTTATGCAGACAGTGGATATCATGGCTCATAATGATTTTGTCAATGTAACAGGAGAAAAATACATTTTCATGATGCATTACTGAACAGCCAAACTTTGAAAATCATGTGCAAACTCACTTCTTTTTTCCAGGCTGCATTAGAAATGAAACAGAAAAAAAAAATTTTTTTTTGGCAAATTTATAGTGGGTTATTTTATAGATGGTATTATCATTCCTAATGAATTCTAGCCTTAGGTTAAGGATTAATACATAATTTTCCTACTAGGACACATATTTAGCCATGTTAAAGAAAAGCCCTGAATATGTGAAATAAATCCATAAAAGTTTAGTATACTCTCTTTTAGTATAAAATTCAAACTTCTAAGCAAATGTCCTATTTCACAATTATATAGCTTGATTAATTGGCCAACACAATAATCTACTTTTTTTCTTTTTGTTATTTTTTTCAAATATTTAAGCAAACAAATTTCAGGTTTAAAAATTAAAATTCAGAAAGTCTGGAGGAATTTGAAATGTTGATATGGATATGGAGGAAAATATTGGTAGGCAATTAAGAATTAATATTAATATTTTATTAGAATCTTAAGTTAGAGGCAATAATGAAGCATTATTGCTATTTGTAAATTAACAAAGCGATGTCCCTATACTTTGCATCATTAAGAATGTCCTTTGGAAGCAGTCCCTGTTGTCATTAGCCACTGAGTGAGTGAACTAGTTTCCTTCTTGCTGGCATATCATTGTATGTACACTGAGTTAGGGTGCTGTCAATCATGCTCATTTCTTAGTCATTCTTTAGTCACGGGCTCCACCAAATCCACACAGAACCATCAGAAAGAAAAGACAATAGCTATCCATCATTATATCACGCATACCTGTTCTTGGTTCCTTAGCTATCCATCATTATATCACGCATACCTGTTCTTGGTTCCTCTGTACTTGAATAGCTCATGCTTGTTTCTTTCAAGGTGAGTGATTTTGAATTTTTATCTGTGGGTATATAGATCCGCCAACCTGGCTCATGAGAATTAGAAATCAGTTAAAACTAAGGGACAATTGTTATTGTTATAAGCAAAAACTTTACTAAGTAATAAATGAATGTGTACTTTAGTTTTACTAGATTGCCCTGATTATACAAGGCACACCATGTTCTGTGATGCCACAAAGTCTCTTTTCAACAATTGATATGTATTTACAGTCTTAAAGTATCTTCCTCTTAACACTTTGTCTAACTCACATAAATCATTCTTTGTTTTGAATTTAAATTTTTTTGATATTAATAACTGCATCTTTAGAAACACAGCTTGCTTCTATTTTTAGTGTTTTGTATGTTTCCCATAATAAAAATACCATGACTTCCATTGCCCTGTCTTCCCCTTGGTTTATAGTAAAAAGATAATGTTGCCTTTTGTAAACATAAAAAATGACATTGTTTAGTTTTCTAGGTCTTTCAAGTGGTAATTTTGGGGGAAAATAGTTCTCCTTCTATAGCTGCTGTTCAAAACGACAAAAGTGAAAAGAAAAATCTGCTTGTCCCAAAGGCACCTCTCTCCACATTCAGATTGAGTGTCATTCCAGGAATCAATTACGTGTAGAGAAAGAAACCACTCAAGGCACTAGGCTGCGCTTTCAAAAGTGAGAAAGGGGAATCTCCAGGTTATTGGTCTTTTACTAGAGGAGAAAAACCTAGACTCATCCTTTTCTTCTTATCCTAAATAACTTCAATCTCACAAATACACAAGTACACTGCTCTCTGTTTCCATTTTCCCCAGTGGAAAACGCATCAGATTGCACAAAGCAACATCTGGACAAAATGACATGGATCCCTAACTGATTTGACTCACTCTATTGGCCTTAGTGGATAATACAAATGATTTCTAAAAAGAAAAACTTAATCCACCCATTAAGATAAATATTGTATGCTTTATATGGGTGCTAATAGAGGCCATACTGACAACATTAGCATCTCATTTGCTTCTGTTTGTATGGTCTAATTTTTTGGTGGAGAATGCTCAAAATTGTTTTCCAGGGCTCAGGTGTGTAAATGTTAAATCTGTTAGAGAAAAGTAGAGCAAAATCTGAGATAGACACCAAGTAATATAACAAAAATTAGAATCAATATTATGAGGCAAATATGTTATGTTTTGAATGCTCAGTCCAGACCACAGATGCTTAGACTTCTAATTTGATATTTTGCAAAGGTATGCTTATTACAAAGTTCATCAGTGCCTGACATTCACTGTAGGACTCTGAAAGGAAGTTTTACTGAATGGAGTGACATTAACCTAGAACACTGAAGGGTGTTAGCTCTCAACACATATATCACCATTTATTATAACAAAAATGACTTAGAAATTTTTCTCCTATGCCCGAGTGTTCAAGGCTCTTCCCCACTTTCTCTTTTATTAGTTTCTGTGAATCTGGCTTTATGTGGAGGTCCTTGATCCACTTGGACTTGAGATTTGTACAAGAAGATAAGAATGGATAGATTTACATTCTTCTACATGCTGACCACCAGTTGAATCAACATCTTTTGTTGAAAATACTGTCTTTTTTCCCACTGAACGGCTTTAGCTCCTTTCTCAAAGAGCAAGTGACTATAGGTATGTAGGTTCATTCTGGGTCCTCAGTTCTATTCCATTTATCTACCTACCTGTCTCTGTACCAAAATCATGCAGTTTTTTTTTTAATTTTTTTATTTTTTATTTTTATTTTTAAATACAATTGCTCTGTAATACAGCTTGAGGTCAGGGATGGTGATTCCATCTGAAGGTCTTTTATTGTTGAGAATAGTTTTAGCTATCCTGGGATTTTGGTTGTTCCAAATGAATTTGCAAATTGTCCTTTCTATCTCTATGAAGACTTGAGTTGGAATTTTGATGGGGATTGTACTGAATCAGTAGATTGCTTTTGGCAAGATGGCAGTTTTTACTATATTAATCCTGCCAATACATGAGCATGGGAGACCTTTCCATTTTCTTTGATTTCTTTCTTCAGGGACTTGAAGTTCTTATCAAACAGATCTTTAACTTGCTTGGTTAGAGTCACACCAAGAGACTTTATATTATTTGTGACTATTGTGAAGGATGTTGTTTCCCCAATTTCTTTCTCAGCCTGTCTATCCTTTGAGTATAGGAAGGCTACTGATTTGTTTGAGTTAATTTTATATCAGCCACTCTGCTGAAGTTGTTTATCAGGTTTTGGAGTTCTCTGGTAGAATTTTTGGGGTCACTTAAGTATACTATCAAAATTTCCTGAACAGAACAGAAATGGTTTATGCTCTAAGATCAACAATCAATAAATGAGACCTCATAGAATTGCAAAGCTTCTGTAGGGCCAAGGACACTGTCAATAGGACAAAATGGCAACCAACAGATTGGGAAAACATCTTTACCAATCTTACATCCAATAGAGGGCTAATATCCAATATATACAAAGAACTCAAGAAGTTAGATTCCAGAGGATCAAATAATTCTATTAAGTGGGGTAAGGAGCTAAACAAATAATTCTAAATTGAGGAATATTGAATGGATGAAAAGCACCTAAAGAAATGTTCGACATTGTTGTCCATCAGAGAAATACAAATCAAAACAACCCTGAGATTCCACCTCACACCAGTCAGAATGGCTAAGATCAAAAACTCACATGACAGTAGATGTTGGTGAGGATGTGGGAAAAGATTGTTGGTGGTATTGCAAACTGGTACAACCACTTTGGAAATAAGTCTGGCAGTTCTTCAGAAAACTGGACATACTACTACCTGACTATCCAGCTATATCACGCCTGGGCATATACCCAAAAGATGTTCCAACATATAACAAGAACACATGCTCCACTATGTTTATAGCAGCCTTGTTTATAATAGTCAAAAACTGGAAAGAACCTAGGTGTCCTTCAACAGAGGTATGGATCCAGAAAATGTGGTACATTTACACAATGGAGTTCTACTCAACTATTAAAAACAATGACTTCATGAAATTCTTAGACAAATGGATGAAACTAGAAAATATCATCCTGAGAGAGACAGACACAAAAGAGCACACATGGTACACACATGATAAGTGGATATTAGCCCCACAGCTTGGAATACCCAAGATACAATTCACAGGCCATGTGAAGCTCAAGAAGAAGGAAGACCAAAGTGTGGGTAATTTGGTCCTTCTTAGAAGGGGGAACAAAATACTCCTGGGAGGTAGAGGATGAGAGGGACTTGGGAGGAAGAGAGGAGGGGGAGAGGGAAAAAGGGTGGGCAGGATCAGGTATGGGAGGAGACAGGAATGATATACAGAGGGTCAGGAATTTGAACACAGTTGTGTAGCAATAGGGAATGGAGAACTAGGAGTAGCCACCAGGAAGTCCCAGATGCCAGGAAATTAAGAGGCTCCCGGGACTCATTGGGGATGAGATTAGCTGAAATAACAAACAAAGGGGAAGGAGAACCTGTAGAGACCATAACCAGAGATTAGTCAAGGTCTCCCCCCGTTGTGGTTGGGGATGGGGCCACCCACTCATTTCCAAATTTTTAACCTAGAATTGCTTCTGTATAAAGGAATATGGGGACAAAGTGTGGAGCAGAGACTGAAGGAAAGGCCATCTAGAGACTGCCCCACCTGGGGATCCATCCCATATACAGTCACCAAACCCAGACACTATTGCAAATACCAAGAAGTGACAGGAGCCTGATATAGCTCCTGAGAGACTCTGCCCGAGCCTGAAAATACAGAGGCAGATGCTCGCAGTCAACCATCGGACTGTGCATGGGGTCCCCAATGGAGGAGTTAGAGAAAGGACTGAAGGAGCTGAAGGGGGTTGCAACCCCATAGGAAGAACAACAATATTAATCAATCAGACTCCCCCCACCCCAAGCTCCCAGAGACTAAACCACCAACCAAAGAGTATACATGGAAGGAGCCATGGTTCTAGCTGTGTATGTAGCTGATACCTTGTTAGGTATCAGTGGGAAGAGAGGCCCTTGTTCCTGTGAAGGCTCGATGCTCCAGTGTAGGGGAAAGCCAGTGCAGTGAGTGAGGTGGGAGTGGGTGGGTGGGTGGCAGAGTGCCTTCATAGAAGCAGGGGTGGGGGAGGGAGATAGGCTAGTGAGTTTGTGGAAGGGAAACCTAGAAAGGAGATAACATTTGAAATGTAAATAAATAAAATATCCAATTAAAAAACGAGTGAGATATTTCATGTCAAGAGAAAGCTATACAACAAGGTATCATCATATGACCACAAAGCCCATTATCTGTGATCATATAAATCAGATGTTATCTTTCTTAGAATAGGGCCATTCTTTATACATCAGAGAGACAGCGAAGACGTGGAATCTTTCTCGAAGGACTTTTAGTAATGATTGCACTGAATTTACACAGTGGGGCAGGCACTTCCTAGACGAAACACTGTACCTGGCATTTAAAATCTAAGTTTGCAGATCAGTGACAATTGGTTCATCTTCACCAGACAGCCTTAGCCAATTCCACACACGATGTCTATTAGTACACAAGCAACAGGGGCTTGGAACCATGAGAACAGAGTCTAATGGTCTGTTACTTGCTTGGTTCAGAATTTTATAATATTTTGCAAGTTTTCTCTGGAAGACTGGCTGAGTCTAAATACATTGTTAAAACGTTTTAAGATCCTGCAGTTTCTTTCTAGTCCATTGGTTTCTCCCACACACCACAATAAATAATCACTGGATTTGAGTGTATTCCAATTCCATTTAAAATCAATCCATCTCCAGCTTTTTTTTTTTTTAAGCTGGTGCTTTTAATACTCCTGCAATTTGAGGAGAGCTTATGATTTCTTACACTCTGCTAATTCGTATGTAGATAGCGATGTTAAAATCATTTAATTTGGATCTCACCTCACCTAGGTATTTGATAAACGTTTAAAGCCAAGGATGAGAGTAACACACCCTGGGTAGGTTTGAACAGAGATCCTGAAATGTGGTGGAGCAGCCCATGTTAAGCGCTTGCATGGTCTATCAGTTACTTTTCTAAAGAGAAGGGTGTACTCCGGCTTATAGCTGAGAGGGTTCTGCTCATCAGAGACGGCATCTTGGCAGCAGTGAGAGGCAGTTTCTCTCTCTGAAGTCTGAAGTCATGAAACACAGAGCAGACAAGAAGTAAGACTGGGTTTTCCAACCTTAAGACCTACCCTCCACGAATCACTTCCTTTAACAACGTTTCACCTCCTAAAGGGCCCACAGACTTCCAAACAGCATCATGTGCCCGGAACCACATGTTGAAACAAGTTAGCGTAGCCAGGACGTTTCTCATTTGAGCAACAATGGTATTGTACACAGCAGGCCTGAGACATTTGATAGTTCCTCAAGTTATCGGAGCTGCTTGTTCTGATGGCTTTAAATATCCTACTGGTTAGCACTAACACAGGAATTTTTTCACTTATATAACCTAAATATGATGACAAACTTATTTTATTTTATAATGTGCATTTTATAGCTTTTCAATGTTCAAGTGATGATGTTTGGCTAGATGGACTTACTCAAGAAAATATAGAAATTTTCTACTTGGGCTTCAGATGTATCAAATAAATAGCTGGCATTTCTTTAAAAATTTAAAAATTATTTTAAATTATAATATAATTACATTATTCCCCCTTCTTTTTCTTTCCTCCAAACTTTACAATGTACCTACACCACCATCCACCCCACTCCTCTCTTTCAAATTCATAGCCCTTTTTCTTTAATTGGTGTGTGTGTGTGTGTGTGTGTGTGTGTGTGTGTTCCTAAACACATAAATACAACCTGCTCAGTCCCTATAATGTTACTCGTAAGTGTGTTTTCAGAGCTGACCATTCGGGATTGGAACATCAGTTGGTGTGCTCTTTGCTGAGAAAGACTATTTCTATTGCTCTTAGCATTCCTTAGTTGTCTGTAATTCTTTGTGTAATGTTGGGGCCTCATGAACATCCCCTAGCCAGGTTTCTAAATCTCCTGACATTATCCTTTTTCAGGTCAGTTTCAGGAAGCCATGTTGGTGAGAATTCTGGGTATTTTTACATTTGTTGAGATGACCTAATGATTATCAATCCTTTAAACAATAAATTATCTTAAAAGTTCTTATGTAGTATTGAACTTTTCTTCCATTCTGAGTATCATGTCCTTAGTACACTATCCTTAAAAATTAGTCTAGTCTAGGTTTTCATATATTTGCCCTATATCAAGTAAGACCACTAAAACTATACAATTATCTTCAAATTATTTAAGGCAGTTCCTGTAATTTCCTCAATGCTCTGGAATCATTTATCTAAAAATGATCATTCCTAAGAAAATAATAAGTAGTTACTGTTTATCTTAAGTCCTAGTTTTATCAGGCATCTTATCCTCTGATTTTTTTTTAAATCTAGGGAGAAACACAGAACAAACTAAGTCTGGCACAAATCAACACTGCACTTCACATACACCATGCCTTCACTGCTTTGAGTTGAGGCCTTTGTCTTTTGATACTTCTTTAGAATTAAAAAAAAAAATTAAAAAACTGGGAGTAGGAGTTTTCCTGTCCTATCACATTTCAACAATATGGCTGCCTTAAAGAGACATAAACAGTCACAACACCAATAGACATGCTAACATGGAAAGGGCAGATTTCAAATGGTCACACCTGTAGACAAAGAACTCTAGGCAACAGAGAAGGAGAAGTAGGCTCTTCCAGGGAATAGCCCTTCTTGGTTATCTGATACTAAGTGATCAGCCTTGAAATTATGCACATACAAGCAACATTAAGTAGACTCAGTAGGTTGTCTTTATATAATTTTGCATAGATATGCAATCAGAATAATCAAAGAAGAAGAAGTTATCAATATGACAGGGAGTGTGGGAGGGGCTGGAAGGAGGAAAAGGAAGGGGGAAATAATCTGATTGCATTTTAATTAAAATTAAAATAAACTAATAGTTTTAATGAATGATCCTTCAGGTGCCAAGTTTCTTATATGCTCATTTTTTGATAACTATGTATTTATCGGTTCCTAGATTTGCTTATTTTTGTGAGCTAATTATAAGCAAGTTAACTTAAACTCTGTGGCTGTGTGTTTGTTAATTTCACATGTATTTTTTGTTTTCTCTTTCTGTATTATGGCTGTTAAGAATTAAGTGTTTTTCATTGTTCCTATGTCTTTATGAATACATTTTCATTTTTTTATTTATATTTCATCTAATAATGACAATTTTACACTCTGTTTCTCCCTGGTGTCATTTATCTGATAACTTTGCTTCATTTCTTTCTTTCAAATATTTTTGTGCTGTGTTGTTTAAGACACAACTTTTGCTAGTGTTTTAATTTAGACATGTTATTTCATTTCATTTTTATCCAATTGGAGAACTCTGACATTTGCTGTCTCACAGATGTATCTGGCTTTTCTTGCCATAGTTGAAGAAATATTTATATTTAGTAACCTTTTACAAGATTTTTATATACATTTCTTAGCCTTTTGATTTTTCAGTGTTTTTCCAGTGTGAATTATTTTGTTGGTATTAGTATTGATCTTGGACATTATCTTCCGACTTTTTCAGAGTTCTTCCATGGGCATCACACCTATCTTTGCTGAGAATGAACATCTCAGGCTCATTCCTTTGTAATTAAAAACTTACGGTTTTCACATTGCCCTATCTCTCTGTACATTTCTCTTTTGAACTTAGTTTGGATGACGAGTTTTAAACTGAAAGCAAGCACTAGGAAAGCCTTCTCTATCCCCTTCTTTGCTTCTGACTTTCCTCCTATCAAATGGTTCAGAAATCCTAATTAGTTGAGGAAGAGTCTCTTTCCTATTTCTTTTCTGATGTTCCTAGTCTCTTTTCTCCTATGCTGGGTGCTTACACACAAATTCAAATCATGGAGTCAAATAAAGATCTCTGTTTTCTATTTAATTTAGCAGAGACATACATGTTACATGAAAATATTTGAAATCATCTGTGCATTTCAGTCACAGAGATGAAATCTTCAGAGTGCAGTTGAGACCCATGAAAACTTAAGGTTTCAGAGGTATAAGCCAGAACAGGTGATGGTTCTAGCATTGCTGCAGAGTCAGCATCTGTTATAATCATGTTCCTGGTCTCACCTTCTTGAATAGTAGATTGCTACTACTTTTTGTAGTGTCATCCTATACCAAATCAAAGACAGAAAAGGAGAGATGGCTAGGATATATAGGAATCTCTCCTTGGAGCTCCGTATGGCCACCTCTTTCAGATAGGGAATGATCTCTTTACTAGAAACATCAGTTCACTGAAGTTCACTGAAGCGTCACTACCCTGTGTCCGCTAGTCATGGTTCTTCTTCTGGGACTTAGGTTACTCACAGTAGAAAAAAAAAATCAAAATCCTTTAGCAAAAATCTATCCAGAGAGAGGCTATTGTTCATTGAAGAAGCTATTATAAAATTTCAATTTCATTTATTTTACCTTATTATATTATTACCTAATGGAATTATTACTTTTTTTCTAAGTGACAAAATTACTTAGATTCAAATTCAAAAGCCACAAAAGAATGTATAGTGATTATTGCGATTCCCTGTTCGCTTGTCCTTCAGCTACCTAGAATTCTCAGATCTGTGTCCTGTTTGAAATGTTTATCTCTTATTTTTAAATCAAGGTAGGATACTTATCATCTAATTGCATGAGTGACTTCTCAGCTCATTAGGTTTGTTATTTTCCCAAAATCATTTGCTACATTTGGCATCTGGTGACCAATACCTGTTTTTCTTTGGAATGATGTTATCTCATTTACTATAATATCTGATATGGCATATTTTTACTATTGGTTATAAAACCAGCCACATTTTTTTTTTGCAATTTACTTCTGTCCATTAAAGCAATAGGCTGAGTAGTTTATAGAGAAATATGGGAGTGCCCCCTCATCCTCCAAAGCCTAACTTAGTATGTCTGAGCCGAAAAGGAATTGTTGTGATATCACTGTACTGTCTGTCTGTCACCTTCACAAGTCTTTTTCTTGGCCAACTGAGCTTTTGTGTAGTTGAGACCCTCAGAAGAATTTTATTTTAAAGACATTATCTAACCAGGGATAGAATCTTTTCTGATTTATAACCACCATTTAGACTGAGTTACAAGTAGGTCAACCTCCACGGAGGAAATGGAAAGTACCATTTACACTGAGGACAGTGGGTTTGAAACATCCTGATTGTGATGTACAGTAAGAACATCATTTTAAGCCAGGAGTGGTTGTGGGAACCTTTAATCCCAGTAAAGACAGGGTGTCTCTTTGAGTTTGAGGCCAGTCTAGTCTGCCTAGAGAGTTCCAGGGCTACACAGAAAAAAACGTCTCTCCTGAATCAGCCTTTTTGTCTGCAATCCAGGATACTTTCCCACCATTTTTTTTTTTTACTCTGGAATTTTACTCTTACTCAGTTTACCTCTTTACAAGATAATACAGTGTTTGCTTTGGCCCCCTGACTTGGTTTCTCTCTTTATCTACTCACAAGGAGTTTGTTCTACCTTCCATATTCTCCTTGCCTGTGTGCGTAACACAATAATGCTTCAATACTGTAATTTATTTCTAGGAAATGTTAACATATGACTAAATCCATGTTTTAAACAAGTCCTCCAGTTTCAGACTTTACTTAGTAAAATATTTTCTTATAATTTTCTGTGATTTAAAATTTTAAGGTTTATTTAGAGGAGAACTTCAACATGTATCTGTTTAAAAATATTTAATTCCCAAGTATAAACTTTTAAAGTCAAGGCTTTCCAATGTTATTAGCACTTACAGTAGATCTCTGTCCAGTGGAACAGATGTTGCCTGTATCTACAAATATTTCAAAAACAGATTGAAGGCATGCAACATGCAATTCCACTTGGCACAATTCAAGTACATTTTGCCAGAAAATGTTTGAACAGATTTTAAATCTTTCTGCTCACTATCTTTGGAAAAATATACAAATTCACTCACATACATTTTTTGCAAGGTGCCTGTTATAAGTTTTAAGCTGTGAGAGGTATCTTTTACTCAATATGGTTCTAAGCATAAAAAAAAAAAAGAGACTCTACAAAATGCGGAAAGATGAAGAAAAGGTTATGTCTACAGTAATTATTAAAAGCAGAAGCAGAAAAGGGTATGTTAATAAAAAATATTTAGCTTGATAGGGTACATGAAATTAAACTTGAAAAATTTCCACAGCATCAACATTCTGACAAGCTCAAAGAGTCATTGCTTTGTTAAGAATGCTAGCTGTGAGAAGCCAGCTTTTCTTGTCTTGTCACGAGGTTGTCATTGGACTATATCTCTTCCCATTTCTGGAAGCTCCCAACTCTCTTTAGAGTTTTGTCTACACAGATGTTATTCCTCTGTCATCTCTATATAGATAATATGAGTTTAGAGTGCGTCCATCATGTAACGCATCATGGCGTAACGGGAGGGGAAAGGTGTAAAGGTGGACACAAGCCAGAAAATTGGAGAAGACTTGCTAGACTTGCTTCCAGTCCTAACTTTAGAAGTTTGCAATTAGCATTTAATATTTGATGGAATCAATGGAGGCTTTTAACCAGGAAGACGACCAGCAGGATTGGAATTTTATTTTATATAGTGAATGGAGGTAACTCATGGAAAATGAACTTAGATGAGCAAGCCAGACCAGCGTGGCCAAGCAGGGGTGGCTGCTCTCCTTGAGGCGTACAGTGTTTATCATTAGATGAGTGTTACACCATGCTTCACACATTCCTCACGTTCATGGTGACTGCTTAAAGTTAAAATGCAAGCTACATGCATTGGTTTCCATAGTCTTGTCCTTTCAAGCAAAGGCTTTCCCTCTGCCTCACTAAATCCCTTCCCATGAGGTCTGAATGCATCCCACTATCCTCTACCATGCCTGTTATATTTGGTCTTCTTCCCAGTATGTTCACACTCTGCCTAGACTAGCTCGAGTTCCAGTCTTCACTAAAAGCTGGCTCTCCCACAGCTGTCTTGAGTTGGCAGGAGTCCTCTTTCTCATCAAGTTGGCTAGGTCAAACACCTCATGCCTCAGAGCCACATCTAGACCCAGAGCTGCTCATCTTCCTTTTCTCCCTGTGAGGCTGATGGCTCTTTTTACAATATCACCATATGTAGTGTTGTCACAAATATAAATGTTCCAGTCACTGTTCACATTCATTTGTACTTTATCGCCTCTGGCATCTTTTTTTCTATCCCTATGCCCGTTACTATATGAGATCACACCAGTCATCATTCACGCTCCCATACGAAACCCTAACTTCTCTTTGGCAGGTTTCCTAGAGATTGAAACATTCCATTCTGCAGGGCTTTAGACAGAATGTAAACAAGTCAAAATAGCTTCAGGAAGTTCCTAAAATGGACCAGATTCACTAGGCCCTTCCCTCCCAAGAGTAAATAATAAAGACTGAGAGAGTAATTCCCAGACAATCAAAGCTATAAAAAGATTCTGAGACGAGTAGAGGTGCTGGGAAGAAGCAAAAAGCTGCTAAGGAACCTGAAAGCGACTTAGACCAACTTAGTCACTTGGTCAGGGCACTCTCCAACGTGTTGAACTGCTGGAGTTTATACAGTGAACTCCCAATTTGAAGGTTTGTGAGCTCTCCTCTCCATGTCCAGAGGAACTTTGGTGATCTAGCTATGTTTGAGTTGTGCTCCTGTAAGTAACCCCAATACAACTCAACAGTTAACCAAGTTTGACTTTGGTAGTATCCCTACTTTTGTCTGACTTGGGCTTTCTACCCAGAATAAACAGGCTTGTGTGCAGTGTCTCTCGCCAAATGTCTTGTCACATAGCAAAACTTTTGCTCATTCCCATGATGTTGGAGATTGTTCATTACACACTTCATTTCCACTCCTCCCTCTCAACCATATTCACACCAGAAAGTGAATGCCTGCTGACATATTTATGAGCTGCAGGTCATCTGCCCTTATCCTCAGACTCCCTCAATTCTTTTATTTCTATCTGTGCTTCTCTCCTTTCTTCATCCCCTTTCCCTTCAATACCCCCATATTTGAACTCCTTCTTATACACACTTCCTATTCCCCACTTCCTTGAGTCTACCAGTGAAATGTAATTTTAATCCTTCTTGGATGCCCATCTTTGTCCTTCTTCCTGTACTTCTAAGTATGGCTGGAGAAAATGAATAGAAAGCAATACACTTCAGTGTGACATGGACCACCCTTGGCTAGCTGGCCCTGGTGTTCTGCATGGCAAGTGTTCTCCTGATCTCCTGTTGATGCTGTTGCCATGAGATTTCCCCTACACTTATGTTCTCCTCGCATCTTGGACATGTCTGTCTTACCCTTGTCTCCCTAAGGAAGACTCATAGAGGAGTTAACTGGAACTTTCCTTACATCTCACTTGTGAATATTTTTCCACTTCTGTCTCTTTGCCATCTCCTTCCATTTCTAGAGATTTTCTTCCTTTGACCCAAAACCCTTCTGGCGCCTGTGTGCTGTGGCCTTTCTTCCATTGCTTCTTTATGTCTAGTACTTCTATGGGTCACTTGTCATTGTGTTCTTTTGCCCAGTCTATCTTCTCCCCAGAAAGGTGTCTTGAAAGTCAGACTTGTATATTCCCCTGCCTCCTACTGCCTTGTACATTTCATAGCTTGCATATCTCAAAGTGAACTCACCACCACAGCATTCTCTGTTCTTTCAAAATCACACTCTTGTCTGCCTCATTTGAGTGGACACAGCCACAGCTCCCTCTTGTTAGGTCTGAAGCCTTACTGACTTTCTTGGAATTGCTACTTCTCGCTTTCACACAGTCCTGCTTGTAATTCTTGCTTTATTTCCAGAGTTACTGAATTTTATCCAAAAATTTTTGTCTGTGCCCAGATTTTATAGTGTTCCCCACATGTTTTCTTCTAGCAGTGGCTTGCTCCTGATTTCTGAGTACCTTAGGAGTAGAGGCCTTCCTGTCTTCTACTCACAATTGCGTTCTATTTCGCTTTTTGTGACTTAGCTGTACTGAATTACTGGTTTCATTAAACAAGTTTCTCACTCTCTCATTGACCTTCAGCAAATGATGAAATAGTTTTATCCATTGTCTAGAATGTTCTTCATTCTCACCTTGACCTCATATGAACCTGCTTCAATCATAACATCTGTTCTGGGAAGTAGTTCCTAACAGTCTAAGTCTGGACAGATGCCTCTCTGCTGTCCATCCATGGAACAGGGCAATTTTCTCAGCTTCAGCCCATCAGAGTGCGTTGTCAGCATGATTGACTGTTTGTTGCATTGAGTACAGATGATTGGAGTGCAGGCCTTGTGTTTACCTTTGAACTTTTAGTGTATGCCACACTGTGTAGCGTTTATCAAGGGAGCCACAAATATTTGTTGAGGTAATGAATTAGTGACTCTCCGGAAGTGTCATGCTGAGAGAAGGCAGCCATCTGTTTTGCTCAGCAACTGATAATCTCTGCCAGAACAGCTTCATTAAGGTTGGACAGGTTAGAAGCGAGTGGCGAGTAAAGAGGCAGAGGAAAGGTTAGATTTATCTGTTGAGAAAATTAAATATTAAACAATTTAATTCACAAAAGCAATAATACAGAACATATAGGACTGTCCCCTGAAGGGACATGGTTCTCATAGAAAGTTAAAAAGTTTGATGGGGGTTGGGGTAAGTGTTAAAGAAATATCATATTTCTGGCTGAATAGCAAAACTGTAAGATGTAATTATTTTTTAAATTATAGTTTTAATAAAAGTTAACATAAATACTCCATTGAATGTTTAATTAATAATTTTGCTATAAAAATGGTTCACATTATGAGGAAATAGGTAAAAAAAAAATCCTTCTATCTCTTTGCTATTTATGTGTATATATATGAATTATACATGAATATGTATTTATAATTATATGCATATATCCTTGCTTTAAGCATATGGACTTTTTTTTTTTTTTTTTTTTTTTTTTTTTTTTTTTTTTTTTTTTTTTGTCTTTCTAGACAGGGTTTCTCTGTATAGCCCTGGCTGTCCTGGAACTCACTCTGTAGATCAGGTTGGCCTTGAACTCAGAAATCTGCCTACCTCTGCCTCCCAAGTGCTGGGATTAAAGGAATGCTCCACCACTGCCCAGCATGGACTCTTTTTATGCACACTTTAGCAACTATTTTTGTTTAATTTAGAAATGTAATTCCTACATCACTCTGTATCAGTACATACATAAATATCTAAATACCTTAACCTTTTTTTTTTTTTTTTAATGTGGTCAAGACAGGTTGCTCTTTGTAGCCCTTGATGTCCTGGATTCACTTTGTAGGCCAGGATAGCCTTGAACTCACAGATCTGCCTACTTCTGCCTCCTGAGTGCTCCAGTTAAATGTGTGCCACCATATCCAGCCTGTGCTCCCGTACATGGCAGTAACTTAAACATTTAAAATGTAAAATCTACCATACAGGATTTAGGAAGCTGGGTCAGTTGGTAAGTACCTGCTAAACAAGCAAAATAATGTGAGTTTGGATCCCCAAATTTAAGTAAAATATTGGACATGAAGATACACACCTGCGATCCTATTGCAGAGGAAGGGGAGACAGGAGCATCCCTAGAGCTGGCTTCCTAGCTTCATGCACTGAATGTATATGCCAACCCCCCTGTGTCCCTTTCTATTCATAATCCCTAAATCATTACTGTGATTTCTTTTGGCATCAATTACTGTTACTCATTTTTTAATTTTATGTAAATTTAATCATGCAGTGTTTTTCTGTGCTTGGTCTTTGGAACTCAACATTTATCTATGTCATTTACTCGTCTGGATTTCTTTTCCATTGCATTATTACATGAATGTAAAACAATTTGTGCTTTTTGCTTTTAGGAGATACATGAGTTGCATCTGAGTGAGAATATCATAAACATAGCTTCTGGGAGCATTCTTCTGCATGCCTTTTTGAAAATATAGTCACATATTTGTGTTTGCTATTTACACAGAAGTAGAATTGCTGGGTAGCAAGAGGATTCAGATATTTAATTTTAGTGGATATCGTCACAGAGGCTTTCAGCAGACTTATAGCAATTTATGCATCCATGGCAGTATGTGTAATATATGTATTTAAAGATACAGCATATTTTTATATAAAAGATACTGTAATTTATTTAATACTGGTTATTTTCCAGAGTCTATTGATATAAATAATTAGCAAGCATTTTTAATCTAATATTTGTATCCTTATGTAAATATATCTATTATTATATTACTAAAATAATAAAGGGGTAGAAGAGATGGCTCAGTGGTTAAGAGCACTGACTGTTCTTCCAGAGGACCTAGGCTCAAATCCCAGTACCCACATGGCAGTTCACAACTGTCTGTAATTTCAGTTCCAGGGTATTTGACACCCTCACACAAATATATATATATGGAGACAGAACACCAATGTAAATTAAAAAAAACAAAACAAAAATAAAACAGAATTTTAAAATGTACTTGAAAAATGATTTTCCCCAAGGAGACAATAGCATTTTTGAAAGACCAGTACAATGAAAGATGTCACCATTATTAAATTGTATCTACCACTGAGAAAGATCACATACATATAGGAATAGAACCTACTTTGTTTCAAACAGGACAACTAAAATTAAATTGATACTTAAAGCAGAGGGAACTTGGTGTAGATAAGGGGCTGCCCAGTTGAGAGGAGACTGAGAAATCACCACAGACAGCTGCAGTGCCTCTGGGCTGTAGTCATAAAGAGAGAAGTGGAGTCCTAGACCCAAGGGCTCAGATGTCTGAAGAGGGAAGAATATGGTCAGCCTGTACTTGTGAGAAAGAGCCTGGAGCAGCACAGTGCTTGTCCAAGACAGCAGAAGGGTAGCCAAGCCTTCCCTCCACTCTTTCTCTCCTGGTGCCTCCTGTTGAAAGTGCTAGAAAGCTACCAGACCGGAAACAACCTGTCGGAGACAGGAACAGAGAGCTACAGGGCGGGGGCGGGGCAGAGATGTGCCAATTGAGAATAAGATAAAGATGACATCCCAACCAGTGGAGACAGAAGGGCTTCATAAACACTGCCGGATTCAGTGACCATTATTATTAAAACATGATGTTAAACTGACACTTACTTTACACCGCATTCTAGGAAAAACACACACAATGAAGATATAATTAAATGCGAATTGAAGCATATCTGAAGAACAAAATCGTGTGGAAAAAAATTGAAAGAAGTACTTACAATGAATAAAAGCAACAAAATGAATCTAAAAGAAATGTTGACACTCTAAATTGAAAAGAATTGTATGTACAATAACACCCGAATTAAAGGACTCTCAAAAGCAAGACAATTATTTGTAAAGGCTAAAGCTTTTGATAGAGATACATGATCCTTCATAAATGGTTAATAAGACAGTATGAAAAACATATGTGAAGAAATGCAACTTCCCAGTAATTAAAATAATTCAGATTTAAATCCTGATATTTGTACACTGAATTGACAAATACTACAAAGTATTGTTTCAACACTACAGTTTGGGTATTAAATCATGTCACTACAGCAATAAATGGAGTGATACACAGCCATTAAGCAGTTTTGAGAAATATCAGTGCTGAATATAATATTCTTGATAGAGTGAAAATGAAAACATCAGCATTTAAACTATGTTAAAATTGAATTACAAAACCAAGTAACAAGACATTGAAATAAATGGCCCAAAGTTCTAAAAATAATGTGCTAATATGGTAAGAGGTTGGCCATTTCGTTGACTATAAGGTTAAACCAAATTTTATTTAAGCGTACATTTTTTGTTTTTATATTTTCACATGTTATTCAGGGAGCCTCTGTAATCATAACAAACAATTACTTAGGCAGGTGAAGGGATGTATTGGGGTAGAAGGGCACAGAGTTCTAGACCGATTGCTTACAAGGACAAGCATGTACCTATTGCCAAGTGAAACGGAGAAGAGACTAACAGAGAAGAACCAATTGAAGATCAAAGGGATTAAAAATGGTTGAATAAAGGAATCTTGGAGGTAGGTAATCACTCACACCATGAACAAACCCCAGCTTGGGTAGGCAAGTACAAGAGGAGGAATTCAAGAAAGCAAATGTGAAAAACAAGTCTTGAAGGTGTTCCAGCTTCAGGATCCTGACTTTCAGTTCTTTTTCATTTTCGCTCCATGGTTTTAGGCAGCAGCTCTGATGTCTGAGAAGCAGGGTTAGACTGGGTAGTTCCCAGAGAATATTGAAAGGCTAGGGCTGTGGATAGAGGGAGGAGAGAGAGACTTGCTGAGGGAAGCTAAGGTTAGCTTGTTGTCTTGAAGGCCTTTGGAGGCCAGATACCTTATCTGTGATGGCAGCTGTGTTCCTTAGGGTTGTGCAATAAGAATGCCTACTTTTAGTAACAAATGCACTGACGACTTCGGGGGCTGCTTTGAATATTCACCGTGCGTGCATAATTGTGCAAAGAGTTAGGAATGCCAAAATTTGGAGAAGCTGAAGCTTGTGCTGAAAACCCAATTGGGCAGAAAAGAAGAGAGCCCTGGGATATGTATAAAGGATATACAAAAAAAGGGGCAGGACCCTGGAGGTAAATGATATGCTATGAAAGAGACGGAGAAATATAGTCTCTGTCTCCACTGAGCACCCACACTCTCAGAACTCAACTTTTGCCATTCATTGGCTTCTGTCTTATGTTTCTGGCTTGTTGGTTTCTTTGTTCTTCTGTGTGAAAGTGAATTTCCCATATCCTTATTCCTGGATGCCATTGCTGAGGCTACTATTTGAAAGAGTCAGTTGCTACTGTTGGAATAGTGAAGGCAACCCAATGTGTTAACTTTTGGAATCATGGTGCTTGCTTTTTACTAAATTTAGAACTGACTACTTCTCTGAAAAATTGTGCAGTCCAAAGCAACTGACAATGGCATCTGTGAGCAACATTACCAAGGCACTCCTTGGATTGAAGCCCATTGAAGGTGTTAGTAGAACTGTTACAGCTTAGGGTGTCAAAATCAATTGCTCTTAAGATGCATCATCCTGTAGAAATTTGAAGGACTGGTGGGCAGGGCCTGTTTGCATGGCAGTCAGGGGCCCTGAGGAATGGTAACTGAGGGCTTGCAGCTCATGCCCTGTCCACTTGAGATAGTGGCAGGGAAACATCTCTTTCTTGTATACATTTGGTATCAGACAATGAATTTTCTTGACACTGTACCTTGTCGGTTTTCTCTTTTTACCTGAGGGGGTGTGAAATTGGAACTGAAGCCCATAAAATACTACACCTTTATTTCATTGAAAGAATAAAGATGGAAAGCCGGGCGGTGGTGGCGCACGCCTTTAATCCCAGCACTTGGGAGGCAGGGGCAGGCGGATTTCTGAGTTTCAGGCCAGCCTGGTCTACAGAGTGAGTTCCAGGACAGCCAAGGCTACTCAGAGAAACCCTGTCTCGAAAAAAAAAAAA
>JADRCD010223121.1:0-29083 GCA_019843815.1 Montemys delectorum
TCCACACCTTCAGTGCACTCAATAAATATGATTTATTGAAATGTCACTTACAAAAATTATAGTAACATTTATAAAGCAATTGCACAAGGGAACTGTGAATGGGAAATGCATATACATCTAAATATCCTTCTGAAACATGATGATAATAGTAATAATAATAATATAAACAACTATACCTTCTCTGTGTCGATGCCTTTTGACATTGACCATGTTGAGACAATATAATCCATGACTCGTTCACTAAGGCCTTTTGGGACCTGATATAGTTTCAGGAAGTCTCGAACATTATTCAGCATCTCATGGTAACGGTTGGTGTTGGCATACATTTGCTGGAAAATTGTGGTAACATTTCCAAAAATAGTTGCATAAAGAAGAGCTGAAAGAAAAGACATGATAGAAATAAAATAGATATCTCAAGTGAAAAAATTACATTGACTAAATCAGTAAATAAAGTCACAAAACTCTCTTGTTTAACTTTCAGAGGCTAACACATATGAAGGAAGCCCTGACTACACTGCTTGATACCTGCTATGTTCTCTAGAAAGATTACCACAGAACAACAATCATGAACTCGGTGAGCATCACCATACCAAACAACCTGGAGGCCCATGAAAATGACATGAATATTTCATAAAGAATCAAATGGCACAAAGTTATAAATTTGCTAAAGTTTCAAGCCCTATTTTATTTGCTTTTTATTACTGTGTGTGCCTCAGCACACAGCATACACACTAACACCTCAGCATTAGTATGTATGTGCACACATGCAAGCATGCATGTGTACAGACAACCATGTGTACAAAGGTCAGAGGAGAACTTTGTGGCATTAGTTCTCTCCTCTCACCTTTCCATTGGTTTGAGATGGAACTCAGGTCACCAGGCTTATGTGGCAAACACCTTACCCATTGTGCCATCCCACCAGCCCCGCAGCATTTCTGGCTTTGTGTCCCCCTAGCTCCACCCTCCCAAGGGAAACCTAATCAAGTCTCACTTAGTAAGTGCACATTCCTCTCTCAGCTTGCTCCTTCAGCTTTTGGAGTAGTTCTCTGGTTATAAATATTTTTGACAGAACATCAGAAACACAGGGATGGGAACAGATTAAAGTTCTCCACTTTTAGAACTTTATGTAGAGAGGCAGGGATGAAACTAAAAGCCGAAATAAAACTGTCAGAGCAGTGGAGTCATTACGCTCGTGTCAGTACAAAAAGACATAGACATGTTTTGAGCCCATCATTTTGCCATAGTTGTGATTTGTCTACAGGGGACTAGGAATGGAAATGAGTTCTGCCTAGGCCTGACCTTAGACTATAGCAGCTCTTCTCTCTCTAGATCCAGTCTGCCAGCAAGGACCTACTGTGGGGAAACTTTGTAAAAGTCACTGGGCTCAAACCCGAACTGAGCATGCGTCTATCACCTCCTCCCCATCACTTTCTTATGAGCAGGAAACACTGATGAACACAGGTGGCACTGTACTCTGATTTTAATAAACACCATGTAGCAAGTGCAGGTATTCTAGAAGCTTCTCATCAACACATGTGATCAACAGAGATCACTTCTATCTGTCATCTTATAAGCACTTGAAAAAAGAGATTACTTCTTGAGAGAAAATATGAGCTATTTGCCTTTGAAGTTTCACAGCCAAATTCAGTTGGATATAAATAATGTAAAATCAAGCCAGCAAAGCAATTTGGGATCCTGTCTATATTTTTAGTTGGGGTAGAAGGTCATTTGTTTCTCTGAAATCAGATGTTCCCCTATGAGTACAGTATGTTGGAATTCCACAACTTAGGCTGGTTATATATATATATATATATATATATATATATATATATGTGTGTGTGTGTGTGTGTGTGTGTGTGTACATATATATATGAGACCTCTGTAGTTTTTACTTTTTTCTGTTATTTAGGGATTTGAATAACAGAGCAAAAAGATTTTTTTAAATAGGAGTTTTTTAGTTAAAAATAGGTAGAAATATTTCTAAATTGGGTCTTTAAAATTTAGAATAATCCTATTTAAAAGCAACACCCCCTCTCAACAAAAGGTAATCATAGACATGATGTCCCCTGTCTATCACTGTTGTGCTTAAGAACAGATATAGCAACAATATGAACAAATTAATAGAGAATAATCATTTATAATATGCAAATAAATGTTTTCAGAAAAGAAACAAGCAGTGTGAATTTTTAAAAGAAATAATGAATAACTACAATTAGTCTGTGCACTAATTATGTTCTGTAATAGTTCCCAGTTTTTAAAACTTGTCAGTCAATATCATAGGACTACTTATTGTTGATGTGTAATTAGCCATTAGATCTTAAGTTTCTACCCCAAGGTCAATGCCCACTTCTGGACCTTTCATGCTGCCAGACAGAAACCTGAGGCCCCAGTGGAACATATCTGTATTTTGCATATTATTACCTCTGGGTAGCTGAAGGGGTTGCAAGGTAAGAATATACCACCCGCATAATACAGTTGAATGGACTATGACTCTAGGTTGCACTGAGCTGAGCCTCAGATGAGTCTGGACTTTGGATACAATAGAATGGTAGCATGGATGGCTCATGGGAGCTTACGAACAGTCCCTTCAGCATGAGGTCCAGAAAGAGACAAAATAATCCTGTGGCTTCTGACTACACATCAGTAACTTTGGATGAGGCATCTGGGCTCGCCCCAACCCTTGGGAGATTGGAGTACTCCATTGTAGACTTGTAGCTAACTTGAACTTAAGTTCTCATCCCATGCTGAAGTAACTGCAGCCACAAAGCAGATGCTAAACTTCTGAGACAGGCAAAAACAAAGTCACATCTTCAACTAACAGTAATGGACAAAATGAAGTGCCAATAACTGACTGTGTAGTAATTAGTCTATACACAGCCATAAATTTTTTTAAAAGCCTTTAAGGAAATTGCACAAACATCAAAGAAACATAGAGAAACAAGTCAATATTTTACCAGAGAAGACAAAAGAGGATGGTTATAACTTAAAAACTAACATAAGGTACATAGACTATAAAATGGATAAGCAGTTTTAATAGAAGAAACAATTAGCAGATTCACAAAAGACTATCAAAGGAGAAAAAAGAAGAACGAAAAACAAAAAAAAGTTCACAGCAGCTTTGGGACAGCATTAGAAAAGCAGCCACGTGTGGTGTGGCATTCAAGAGAGTCTGTAGATTGTTAAAAGGAGAAAAGCACACTCAAAAAGACAGTGACAGAAAACTGCCCAGTCCTAAATGGGAAAGAAAGTAAAATACTGGTACATGAAGGTCAATGTCACCATACTTGGGTTCAAGAGTCACCATGATTGATTCAATTCAATGAAATCTATCCCAAAATCAACTCTCAGAGGTTCAATGCAAAGAGAAGTTTCTTGAGAAAGCAAGAGAACAACACACACACACACACACACACACACACACATGCATAATGCAAATAGACATATGCACACACATGCACACACATGCACAGATACATACATGTACATACATGTTGCAATTACCTGCTTCCAGTAGAAATACCATAGGCCAGAAAGAAGTAGTTTGATGAGCTTGTCACATATACCAGACAATGTTTCTCAACCTGTGGGTAGCAACCTCCACAGGGGTTGCATATGAGATATCCTGCATCTCAGATACTTACACAACAATTCATAACAGCAATGAAATAACAGGTCTGAAGTAGCAATGAAACAATTTTATAGTTGGGGGTCACCACAACATGAGAAACGGTATTTCAGGGTCAAAGCATTTGGAAGGTTACAAACTACTGTCCTAGGAGAAAATACGCTATCAATAAAGGCTATTATACCTAGCAAGGCTGGGGCTCAGAGATAAAGATATCCTCAGACAAACAAAAGCTGAAAAAAATCACTACATGACATGTCCAAAAAAGAAAGAAAAAAAAGAAAAGAAAACCAAAATTTTTATTTTTATTTCTTTTTTATTATTAGGTATTTTCTTTATTTACATGTACATTTTCCCTTTCCAATCTTCCCCTCCAAAACAAACAAACAAACAAACAAACAAAAGCAAGAACAAACCCCTTTTGCCTCCCCCAAATTTTTAAATAGATAGAAAAGCTGCTAACCAGCAAGAAAGTACTGGACATTTAAATTCATTAGTAAAAGGGACTACACAAACTAAGGGCCCCCAACACATAAACACAGTACATAAACCAGTTATGTCTAGCACACACACAAAAAGCAAAGCAATCAAAATTAATAACTACATTAATATTTGAAGTAGGCAATAGAGAAAGATGTACAACAGGACACCAAAACCCACTATGAGGAATGGATGAATATAAACATAGTAGGTTTTTTTTTTAAATCTCCTCTCCCTCTTCCTTATCCTCTTGTTTCTTGGTGCATTTTATGATCCGGGTTTACACCACTCTCATTTCAAAAGGCCTTACTTTAATCAAATAGGTTCTTTTCTGTTTTTAAGTCCCACTGTAGCCAAAGCAAAAAACAATGATAGACCAATAATAATAGCAAGGAATCAAAACTCCCTCTTAGGAAAAAAAATCACTCAAGCATGATAAAGAAGACTACACAAGGAGAAAGATATTAGAAAAACTAAGAACCAGCCACAAAATGACAGAAGCAAGATAATACTTAATAATTATGTGAAATGTAAATAACTTAAATTCCCCACAAAATATATGTGAAGAAACTGAACAAATAATAGGTAATACCCAACTATGTGCTCCTTGCCACAAATGACCATGTGCCACATCTTTTCTACCTCTCTAAGCATCTTCCTTGTACTTCATCAGTAATCTCTTCTCCTCTGCTTAAAACTCCATCCCTCTCAAGGGTATGCCCTTGAACACTCTGGCTGAACATTCTTTTGCACCAGGATTCTCAAGATCCCTGACTGAAACATCATTATCTCTGCTTTAATTTGTATTTATGTGCTTATTTATTAATTACTCATCTTCCACACTAGGGAGGCAAAGTCTACAAAATGAACATAGGCCTTTTCCTTTATGCCCATCTCTATATTTTACCCAAAAGAACATACAGTTCCTCAGATATAGTAGTTGTTTAATATTTTTCTAGTAAATTCTATTTTAAAAATAAAAAACCAAACAAACAAGAAACAGTTTTCCAAAACATTTCTTTCATATAAAAACTTATTCTTGGTGATAAAACAGTGTGTATCAAATACATATTACTGAGACAGGTATTGTGATGAAATATTTAAAAAGAGACATTCCATATGCCCTAGTCACATTGACATAAATAAATTGGAAAGCCCCATTGCTACTTAGCAAACATAAATGCTCAGAATGGAGGTGTCTCCATCTCCAGCTGTGTTGAGATATATCACACTGTTTTTCTCTCTGAGTAGAGATAGTCAGTCACACAGTAATAATGACAAGGATGAGATGTGACAATTTCAGAAGTATGTTTTATGTAATTTTTGTAGTCTTTTAGACATTATGCAACTGCTAATTTTGTAATCTTTGGTCTTCATAAGACTTAGTAAATGTCTTATCTAAAGTCTTACTTTTCCTTTAGCCATTACAAAACGATTACTGTAAAGGGAGGGTGATAAATATTTGAATACCCCTGTCATTCAGAGATAACATTCCCTTTCACCTTAAATCTTGTCATACCCCAATGGTATGTGTTGGCTGTGACTGCACAATAATAGCTAGGCTTAAGCCTTGAAAATCTAGGAACTTGCAGTTCTTCATTATTTAAACATCTCTGAAAATTTAGTTGTCATTTCATGAAGAAGCTATAGTTTCCTAGATACATCTGCATAGAGAGGAATAAAGAACCCTGGCCAACAGTCTTGACCTTAGACCAAAACATTTTAAATACTGATGTGAACATGCATTTATGATAACATTTAAGATTACTTCCAATCATCAGCTTTAAGTGTATTCAAGATGTGAAAGATAAAGCCACTGAGCTGTGATTTTTATGTCCAGCACACACTGTGACCGCATCAGCTTAGCAGCTATTCAGGTGAGCCAATTAAAGGGTGGCTGTCTAAGGCCCAATCAAATCATTCCAGTCAATACTAAATGAAGTAGAAATAATTCATGTCCCCAAGACCCCCATAAGTCACAAATCCATGACATATTAAATTGTAGTTCTTTTTTAAAAGCCACTAAGTTTGATTAGCTATGCAACTGTAATAATTTAAACCATAATAAAGCAGACTAGCTCTCAGTTGGAGAGAACCTGGGATGGGAGGGTAGAGAGCCCCTAGCCTTACATGTCACCATGCCAGAGTGGATTTGTAAACAAAGCTCTTCAACATTAAGTATGGTTTTATGCTTCAAAGTTGAAAGTGCCCATTCTTCTTATAAAGTCATAAGTAAGTGCTTAATGTTTTCCAACAATAGATACAGATTGGGTGGATCTCAGAGGAGTTAACAGAAAAAAATTGGGAGAGAATACAATCAAAATAACATATATGAAATTCTCAAAGGATTCATGCAAATATTTTGAAAAGATTGAATGATGCCAGTATAAGTAATGATAAATATCAGTATTCACTTAAGAACTGTTCAATTTACTGTAGTTTTATGGAGTACAGATTGTATGCTAGCCAGGACAGTAGACCCTGGGACTAAAGTTTAAAAAGAGACATTATGTTTTAGGGCTAAAATCTTTGGCACTGACAACCAATTTGAGTACCCTTCCCTGGAGAAGAACACCTCTCTTACTCCCAACTCTGATTGGCTGTCTTTAGTTCTTTGTCTAGGACTGAGTCTTCGTGGGCTGTTCCTTGTCTAGTTTGGATGTCCATAGCTATCAACCTTATTCTGTTGACATTTGGGCAGTCATTCTGGTGAGACTCTAGATATAGCTTCTGACCTTACTATGACACACACATAATACCACAGCAAACTCCCGTATCCTCCAGCTCTTACTATCTTTCCATGCCCTCTTCCTCATTGTTCCCTGAGCCTTAGATGCAGGAATGTTTTATAAGTGCATCATTTCCATTGGGTACACATATACATACATGCAGGCAGTAACAATTAATGGAAAAAACAGGCCATGAATTTGAAATGAAGTGGGGAGGGTCTATGGGAGGGTTTGAAGGGAGAAGGGAGAAGGAGAAAACGTTATAATTATATCAGAGTCTCAAAAACCCATGTATTTGAAATATGCCAAAAAGGAGATTATCAGCTTCAAAGAGTATGCACAACTTCCTGTAGTTAAATACTAATTTTAATTATCCCAAACCACATTTTTAAAAATTTGAAATTTGAAAGATTACATTTTTATTTTTTAAATTTTTTATTAGATATTTTCTTTATTTACATGTAAATTTCTCCTTTCCAAGTTTCCCTTCCAAAAAACAAACAAACAAAAACAAGAACAAACCCCTGTTGCTTCCCCCTCCCCATGATAATATAATAATAAGTAGATAAATAAACTTATAACCATTCAAAGCATATGATCAGTAGTTCATTTTTCAGAATTGTATAATTTGTAGAGGAAAAAAATCTATATTCAGGCAATTAGCTACCAAAGCCTCCACTAGTGAGTTGGTAATGGCAGCAGATAAAGTAATGATGCCAGGGAAGGTTCTGGAAAAATACGTTCTGCATACATTCCATTTTGTTTGTTCTTGGATCAAGCTGCACTCACTATGTTCTTATTAACAATCTTTTCTTTGTGGACTCCTTTGTGCTTATTCATAACAAAAATCAACCCTGATTTTTTTTCTAATTACCTTCCATGTATGAGTCATAAATGTTACCATTGACCTTAGAGTTACCCAAAATACTGGCATGGAAATGCAATTCTGGGGATTGTGGTTTAATCATCAGTTGCTTCCTATTAAATTCCCTGAAGCCCACCTTTATTGATGATATTTCAAAGGTGAAAGAATGAGACTCATCAATTTGTGTGGTTATTTGTGCCGTTCCTTAGAGCATTTGTAGTGACTGCAGTTTGGTAAAACACAAAGCCTCTTCTTCAGAAGTATCTGGTGCCAGAATGGTTCTCCTCCCACCTCACCTTTAAATGTTCCTGTTTTCCTTGGATCATTTTTCCAGTGAACCATTAACATAAGACCTTTCCAGACCTTCACATAGGAGCCAGACATCATCTTTCTCTAGTCTTCATTTATTCTATACTCCATGTTAGCCAGGATCAGCATTGTACCACTTGTGTCTTAGAAATGAATCTCATTAAATACTTTGTGTTGTAACGCCCAGGATCAGAGGTGAGGAGGACATAACATCTGTCAAAATACCAGGAGTAACTGGGACCAGCGGGACCAGGCACACAGGAACTCTGCCAGGCCAGTGACTCAGGTTCCTTCTGGTCCCACAACACCCAGAGGAAGCTCTACTCCCAGACTCTCTAACAAGCCCAGGATCAGAGGTGAGGAGGACACAACATCTGTCCCAACACCAGGAGTAACTGGGAGTAGCAGGACCCAGGCACACAGGAACTCTTCCAGCCCAGTGTCTCGGGTTGCTTCTGGTCTGTCTGGCCCAGTCAGTGCCCTGAGCAGACCTTGGGGGCAAACTCTGCAGTCATTCCCAAAACACCCAGAGGAAGCTCCACTCCCAGGTGCTCTAACAAGCCCAGGGTCACAGGATCCCAGAATCACAGGATCACAGATACAGCTTGACTCTGAGGAGTTCTGACACAATCAGGATCACAGGAAGGACAGGCTCCACTGAGATTTAGCAAGGGCAGGTAGCAGTAGAGATAACCAGATGATTCGGGGCAAGCATAAGAATATAAGCAACACAAACCAAGGTTACTTGGCATGATCAGAACCCAATACTCCCACCATTGCAAGTCCTGGACACACCATCACACCGGAAAAGCAAGATTCAGATATAAAATCACCTATCATGATAATGATACAGAACTTTAAGAAAGACATAAATAGCACCCTCAAAGAAATATAGGAGAACACAGATAAACAGCTAGAAGCCCTTCAAGAGGAAACACAAAAATCCCTTAAAAGCCGGGCAGTGGTGGCACAAGCCTTCAATCCCAGCACTTGGGAGGCAGAGGCAGGCAGATTTCTGAGTTGGAGGCCAGCCTGGTCTACAGAGTGAGTTCCAGGACAGCCAGGGCTACTCAGAGAAACCCTGTCTCGAAAAAAAAATTCCTTAAAGAACTACAGGAAAACATAAACAGGTGAAAGAAATGAGCAAAACCATCTAGAAACTAAAAATTGAAATAGAAACAATAAAGAAATCAGAGAGGCAACTGTGGAGATAGAAACCCTAGGAAAGAAATCAGGAGTCATAGATGCAAGCATCACCAACAGAATACAAGAGATAGAAGAGAGAATCTCAGGGGTAGAAGACACCATAGAAAACATTGACACAACAGTCAAAGAAAATGCAAAAAGCAAAAATCTCCTAACTCAAAATATCCAGGAATTGCAGGATGCAATGAGAAGACCAAACCTAAGGATAACAGGTATAGAAGAGAGTGAAGATTCCCAAGGTAATGGGCCAGTAAATATCTTTAACAAAATTGTAGAAGAAAACTTCCTTAACCTAAAGAAAGAGATGCCCATGAACAAACAAGAAACCTATAGAACTACAAATAGACTGGATCAGAAAAGAAATTCCTCCCGTCACATAATAATAAAAACATCAAATGCATTAAACAAAGAAAGAATTTTAAAAGCAGTAAGGGGAAAATGTCAAGTAACATTTAAAGGCAGACCTATCAGAATTACACTAGACTTCTCACCAGAGACTATGAAAGCTGGGCAGATGTCACACAGACCCTACAAGAACACAAATACCAGCCCAGGCTACTATACCCAGCAAAATTCTCAATTACTATAGATGAAGAAAACCAAGGTATTCCAAGACAAAACAAAATTTACACAATATCTATCTACAAATCCAGCCCTACAAAGGATAATAGATGGAAAACATCAACATATGGAGTAAAACTACACCCTAGAAGAAACAAGAAAGTAATCTTTCAACAAATCCACATAACCCTAATTCCACCTCTTACAACAAAAACAACAGGAAGTAATAATTACTTTTTCTTAATATCTTGATATGAAAATTAATATTACCAACATATCCTAATTCATTGAAATCCAAAAATATGAGGAATTAGAAATTTATTGACTGTCATCCAATGGTCTCTCTAATTTGGTAATTGGAGAAATAGGTCCAATATTATACAATCCATATACACTTTAAAGCTTGTTTGTTCGTGACAATGTCTTGCTGTGTACAACATAATGGTCTTCAGATCTTGCTTCTCCTATCTCAGCCTCTCTATTAGTAGTATTGTTTATTTCATGTTTTACACTATGCTCTGGTTTTCAGAACAGCTTACATATTTTAAAAGTATTTGTATACCCAAAAGAAATGTAAACAATTAAATTGGAAGGGGATTTGTAAGAGAACAACAAAGAGTAAGACTGAATGCTTTGCTTGACTTTGTAACTCTTGTATCAAGTTACACAGTAAGAGTAAGATTTTAAGCTCTACTAAATATAAAACAAACAAAAACACTTTATATATTTATGTTCATTTAAGAAAATATTAGTAGTGATGTATTATTTTGAAATATACAGTTAATCCATATAGAGTTATTTATAATTTATATTGAGAAAAACGTATGTATTTTCAGTATTGATTTAGACAAGCATCTACATAAGACTGTTAAATTGTTGTTTTATATCAAACAACTTTTATAATACTCATTTTTATTGTTATAATATTTTATAAATTTTTAAGAATATGACAAAAAAGATATTGCAGGTATTGAAAGGGGGCCTCTGGGAGGAGTTCAGGTACAAAAAGAAAACAAGAATGTGATTTAATTCTATTTACTTAAAATACATTTTTAAATGTTAACAAATTCAGATAAATTGAAATCATGTAACTTTTCTCATTATAATGCAATAAAATACTTTGTGTTGTATGCCAACTATTGAAAAGAATTTAAAACTCTCAGAGATACTGGAATTTTGAGAAAGAAATCCAATGAGGCAATTCAAGCTTATGAAAAACTATTTGAATGAACAGTCCACTTGTAAAAGAAACTAGGACAGAAGAGAGGTCATTCTCATTGCATATCAAATTTTAGCATAATGTTGGAGAGATTTCACTAGAGCTGATCTTGTTATAACACTCAGCTTCGCTAAAATAGTCCTAGTAATTGGCATTGGACTCTATATCACTAAGATGCTTTTAAAGTTAAGAAGAAAGTTGTAAACCTGCACTTATCATTTACTAATGTTACATCAAAGATGGAAGGAAGAGTGAGTCAGACAGAAATAGGAAAAAAGATTTTAATTAAAATCAAACAAGAATTCTAAGAAATCAAAGGAAGCAAAATGAAGTACCAAAGTCTCTTTTCTCTCTCCTATCTTTTCGTTTTCTTTTATGTCAAGTAAACCCATTTTTTTATTCTCTCTAATCGACCACAATTTGTGTAGACTTTTTTTAAAGATAGTATGCTACATTTGCTTACATAGTTATAGACTTTATAATGTTGATTTTAAAAACTAGCTGAATAGTATATTGCTTTCATCAGTTCAGATCCATTTCTAAGAGTTTATATATACAAATGATCCCTAGATGTATCAATTGTCAGGCAGCCAAACAAAACTGGGAATTAAAAACTGCATGTTATTAGACTAGTGTGGAGTTTTTTTAATCAATAAAGTGCTTACTTTGTAAGCACACGGACCTGAATTCTCCTGAATAACCTGGATGAAGCACATATTCCCAAGAGTTTACAGAAAAATGCTGGGTATGGTGCCATGAGATTATAACCTCATCAATGGGGTTAGGGAGTACACAGGCACATGTAGGACTCCATACAGGAGGATACTTGAAGCTCATTGACCAGTTGATTCTAATAGGTAAGCTCTAGCCCAGTGAGATTCCCTGTCTCCAAAGAGGTACGTGGAGTTCCTGTGAACTGTGCTTAGTGGCTGTCTTCTGGACTCCACAGTTATGGACACACGTGTATGCATACTTGCACACATATACGTGTGGACCTGCACAAATATTCTTACATACAGGTGCACACAAAATAAATACATATAAAAATGTACATTATCTTTTGAAATCTCTAGCTGTTTCTAAGAGTCAGACTCTTATTCCTTCATCTGTTTTGTTATACCTCTCCTCACCCTGAGCTCTCCTCACAGTATGTGCTTCACAGCTTATTATACCACACCCTCATTTTTTATTAATTGGTATATGTTGGTCAAATACCCTTTTTATCTGCACTTTTCATAGACATTGATGAGGTATGGGGGTGTGTGGTTTAGAGCTGTACTTAGAATAGTGACTACAGGTTGTTGGTAAATTCTGGGCCACTGTGAACATCTGGGCAGTTGTGAACATCTGGGCAGCTGTTTTCAAGGCAATAGGACTGATGGTGGTTTTTCTTTTAAAGAATGTTAAGTTTTAAAATCTTGGGAACTCTTGGTTGTATGTTCTGATTTTTATGATAAGCATGCACCATGTTTATAATTACATTCTAGGTGGAGACCATAGATACTATTAGAGAAGAGTCAGGTACAAAACAGGTAATAGAGTCAGCACAAGAAACCGGGCAGTTATGATAGTGATGGCAGCCTGTGCTGTGTTTACTCTGAGCTTTATGTGTCTCTAAAATCCCACACTATCTCCCTAAGTCTTCATTATATTCTCATTGTAAATACAGGGGAACAGATCCTGGAGGTGAATCTGACCCAAGGCAAAACTTGATCAGAGCTTCAGCTTCAAGAGCTATTCAACCCAGCATTCAAAGCAACTTTATGGTTGCAACTGAACATAATTACTCTCTTGACTCCACAGAAAACCACAGGTAACACTATCGTTTCTCTCCTTGAAAGTGCTCAGAGTTCTCTCACATGAACAGCAGGTTTCAAAGTAGAGCTCTCAGGAACTAGAGTGTACACAAACCAGAAACAGTGTACATCCCTTAAATGATGCATGTCAAGAAATAACATGAAGACTTCACTGGGCTGAGATGGGACACATCAAAATTTTATGTCTATTAAGGTTCCTACTTTCAAAAAAGTAGAAAATCAAGTTGGCTAATAGCTTTGTAAACGAAAGGGAAATGACAATTCGCCCCACTTACGTTGAGAATGGCAACTTATTCATTAGGGTACATATCAACACTAATCAAGATTGATTTTTATTTTCCATGAATTAAATTCAAGAAAATTAGATACATATGCTTGTGGCATAATGGCATTTCTAATTAGTGATCTTGGAGTGCAAATTGCCCAGGGAACATGAATAATACAGTTCTAACATTTATAGTGTCCCAGTGCCACTTTCATATTCTGAATTATTAAATCATCACCATATTCAGAAACCTTCCAGCAAAAACTAGCTTCAAAGCTACAAATGGGCTGCGAAGACAGTCCCTCCGTGTGTCAGGTGCAAGGTCAGGCCATTGAACTCAGGAGCAGGTAAACACATGTTTGAGTAGTGACTTCCAGTCCCTTTGTTAAAGCACTGAGGTGGGGGTGGGGGGAACTAGCCCATGCACAGAGAGGTCTCAAATGATCTTCATTTTTCCTGCTTAGCTTCTAATTTAAAAGCCATAAAACCCTCAAGTTTTCAGAATAGATAAATAACACTTGGGGTAGGTGAAGTGGAGGCCTCCATTCGGGAGCTGCAGAGACAGGTGGGTTGTTCTAAAATTCCATTCTCTGAACATTCATGGAACCTACAGAGTTTTTACATGGCAGAACACAGACTAGCCACATCTTCCACATGTGAACCTTTGGAACCACCTAGACCAAGGACACAACCAGGCCCTCACATCTACTTCCACTCCTCTGGCTCTTGATTCTCCTTATAAAGCCTCTCCTTGGGTTTTCGTTCTTCTTACGGAGCATCCCTTATACTCATCGCCTCCTTTCCAGTAGCATCTAGGATCCTGTGGTTCCCTGATCACCACAATGGCCTCCTAGCTGTTTACACTCTCCAGAGAGTTGTGAGTGTAGTCTGTATATAACCAAAGGAAAAGTCCATAAAACAAAAGTCTTCTGTTATTTTTCTCATTAAAAATGTTCAGTGTGTCCTTACAGACTAAGAAGTAAAGCTAGCTTGAGCAAAAGAACCTATATACATGGTCTACATGTGGGCACAAATTTTCATCTACCATGTTCAGGACTTTGTATTTTCCTGTGAGATACACTGTGACTTCCCTCCACTGACTCAGCTAGAAACAAGACACTAGACCTTCTTTTTCAATCATGTCACAGCTTTGCTGAAAGAATAAATAAATAAAAACTAATTTAGCTTCACCTTATAACAAAAAAGGTATATGGCATTCCCTATCTGTGTAAAGACAGCAAAGCATAACTACGTATCTCCAGTTGCTGGACACAATGCACAAATTATCTTATTGCACATTAAGATCTCACAGGCCACCTAATAAATACTCCATTAGAGAATAAGCAATCTGATTCATGAGCCAACTTATTCTTTAAACTCTCCAAGCAGGCTCAGCATCATCTATCCTTCATAATATCCAAAGCTCAACAGTCACCATCAAAGTAGATTATTAACAAAAGCAACTTATACAACAAAGGTAGATTATCTTGAGAAATGCACAACTAGCTTATATGAGCACAGACACTAAATTACACATACATGACCAAATTTTTCTAAATGGGGTTTTAGAGATGTTGCAAATACATTTAGCATTTTTTTTTTTTTTTTGCATCGGCCAATAGATAAGATTAATGCATTGAAGTATATGGCCATTTCATGCTTGCTATGTATAAACACAGTGTTAAGCGCTATGAGGAATGCATGGCTATGCCATTTTACACACATACTTTTATTCTTTAAACAAATACTTGAGGTAATTTCATTATAAAATTTATATGATTATGAATTCCCTCAGAGTAGTTAAAATGTTCTAAGCAATGTATCAGAAATATGATGAAAAAATCAGCACAATACAAAGACTTATCATTAAATAACAACGAATTTGGCAGTGTTCTGAAAGGGCTAATGAGGTTACAACTAAATGAGCTGTTCTTATTTTCCACTGCAATGGATCCACATTAAAACGCTGGTTCATCCTCATCATTGCTAACTTTACGTTGCCCCTGGCAATTCCCCTCTGCTCTCAAACAGGGCCACCTCCTCTGCTTCTCATCCTGCTCTCCCCTCCTCCCATTCTGAGGTGTCCTGACCACTAATCATCAACTGGCAGCTTCTGGGAGGCAAAGGAGGCAGTGAGAGACCCACCCTGTAACTATGGGATTAAGGAGCTGTCCAGGATTTATTCCACCCTATTCGGTTTTTCTTCCTAGAGTCCTTTCTATTCAAGGAGCAAAGTCTGTGGGCTTCAGCTCCTTGACTACACATTAGGATGCATTCTGTGACAAAATCTGCCCATTTGCAGGATGCCATGTAGCATGTGAATTCTTGAGACTTCCCCGTTTATATGCAAGGACATGAACATTATAAGTGCCTGCGTGGGTCACATGATTAGGATGCGATGTCTCCCTCTCAAACTTCCTGATGTCATTCCTAAAAGGTACCATGGCACATTCTTCCAGGCTAGAATATAGTACTCTTCCCTACTTCACTTCTTATAGTCATATGATTGAGTATAAAATACAAAGGAAAGGCTCTAGAGGATGAAACCCACCGGGTTCTTTCTTTGCTAAGCCTGTCTGCAGATTAATTAAGTGGAGTCTGAGTTTAAAATGGAGAGTAAATTCTGGAAAAAGAAATTTGGCAAAGCAAAAGTATGTTTAAATAAGGCAAAATTAGTTGTTCAAGGTGTAAGAAATTTGATTTCATGAAACAGCCAACATCTGCAAGCTGTAATCTATTGGAACACAATAATAATGGCTTGTGATTGTAACAGATGTTTCTCTTAAAAAACAAAAACAAAAGCAAAAAAACCAACAAGGATTCTGAATCAAGTAAGTTTCATTAACACTGCATATTAATTCTTTTTCTTGGAGAGTCCTAATCCACATTAGCATATCACAATGAATATTAGCATATCAAAAGCACTAAGAAGCCTCCTGGTAGACACCAGTTTTCCATATTTGTGTGTTTTGGGAACCTCTTTTGATCACTGGAAATCTACAAACATTGCAGATCTCCATGAAAAACTATTTCACAATCAAAGCAACAGGCAGGAGGAGCAGGTGCTTGTTCTGGGCACGTGAGGGGGCTGCGGCCATCGTTAGAGTCCTGATCCAAAGCAGCCAAAGACTCTAGCACAGTTAGAGCTGGGAGCCATCAATGACCTCCTCCTGCAAATTCATTTCCTTCCTGCTGACCTATGCCTTTCCAATCCATTCTGACAATCATGTCAGTGTGCTTCTAGACACTCTGCACAAGGTGAAAGTTTACTTTAGGCAAGACAAGATTTTTCCATACTGTGTGCATTTTCTAAGACAGCCATGCACACTAGTTGACATCAACTTATCCATGGTTGTAGAAGGCACATGATGGGGCCCTTCCTTGACTGAATAATAATATCTTAGCCCATGTTCTAACAAGATTGATTCTTATAAAGAGTGATACTCAAGGGACCGTTTTTATATGTGTGTGTATGTGTGTCAAAATATTACCATCGAATTAGAAGAACACACACCCATGTGACAAGAAAATCCTACTACCCAAAAACTGAAAAAGTAGAATAAATGGCTGGAACTTTAGTCCTGAGAAACTGAGAGTTCTGCCCATCCTAAGTTTTGGCCTTCTGCCAAGTCATCAAGAACTGGGCAACAAGACTAAAGCAAGGTACTTAGTTGCTTCTGATCACTAGAGCCAATGGAAACTTGTTAGGTTAATACTTCAATGTTTCAAATACTGTAAGTCTTAACTAGATAAAATTGTCTCCACCTTCCTAATTTTCAAGGCTGTGTAGCCTATGAAAACCTGTATATCCCACGAAACCCTGCAAGACATATTCCTGAATCTTCTTTCTTACCAGTTACCACACTAGTAAGTTTCATTCTTTTCTAACGCTTGGTGCCAAATGTTCACCTTTTCAATAAATTTTTACTGCCAAGGTTTGACATGCATGGAAGAAAGTCATACTAAGCTCATCCTACGGGGCACATCTCTGTGGCAGGAGTGTCAGCTATAATAAGCACGTGATGGAAAAGATCTTCAGGGCTCTTGTCAGGTAGTACATAACCTGACAGTAGCTTAAGACTGAACATCTACATGAAGAAGTTGGGTAACTGGGGCTGACAGCTACCATTAACTCTGTGAAGAAGAAATACACTACCCACATATACCAAGTTCCACTGTTTACAGTGGCCTTCACAATTCTCACTTAATCATTCTGGAAAAAAAAAAAAAGAAGTTGATCATCCTGTCAGAAATCTGTCTCTTCTTCCAGTCTATCTAGTGATTTTAGGGACTCACATTTCTCAGCTGAATTACTGTAATTACTTCCTAAGGACATCCTTGCCAATGGTCACAAGACAACTGGAAGAAATGGGTGAGACTAGAACAAGAAAGAAGAAACCTGCAAATGTGATGGTTTATCAATGAGCAAGCACTGCTATGTTTTGTATCCCTACAGCAGAGGGGAGGGTCACACAGAGTTGCAGGGCAGTGGTGCTCCAAACAGGAACGTGGAAGTCTAGCCTGCTCTCACCTGGATGGGGCTTCTCATTCTTTGTATGTGCTCCTTAGGGTCATCACCTAAGAAAGGATCGTGGTCATGCAGCCCAATTCCAACACTTGTGGCTGGGAAAGCACTGGAGTACACAGAATGTTAATTGGCCCATGCCACTCACTGTTTTAGTTCTTGCAGTGGTTCCTTGCTACCACTGGCCTACTCTCTTCCAAAATTCACTCTTCGCAATCCTTGATATTAGATTTCTGAAGACTAGGCTGCTTTTTTACATTTGATATTTTATGAAATAATCAGAATGTGGTCACACTTCTATCTACCCCCAGAGAGCATTCCTTACAAACCCATCTATTCTCTCTACACTTCTGTAATGACTTCCTACCTGGTTATTTACTTACAGCTTTGCTTCAAGAAGTCCATTCTCAATACAGCAGCTGGTACAGGGCTTTATCATCAAGTCAATTTTGTGTAATTAGGCTACTGAGAAGTTTCTAGGGTATTCTTCCATTTGGAGTATAAAATCAAACTACAGAATTCAGTTCATCTTCTTGTGCACTGGACTCTCAGATGTCCTGCCTCTCAGTACCTCTGCTTCAACAGCTACTGTCTTTCTCTTTCTGATGTCCAACACACTTATGCTCATGCTTCCTCCTGCTTCCTGGCAGGACAACCCTATCTCTGCTTGACATTACCTTGTGAATCTTTTTGTTGTCGATAAAACCAGATTCCTTCTTCAGAATGAAAACCCATGAGATCTGATATCTGTGAGTCTTGATATAACATTTTCAGACATTAGCTCCCACAACAGTGAATGGATGGATGGTTGGATGGATGGACGGATGGATGGATGGATGGATGATAACTGAATTTGTGGATCCTAGGCCTCTAGGTCAACAATGTATTTTCTCTGGCAACATGTTGCATTCTCTGTTTCATATTCCAATTGAAATTCATTCAAGTCTCCACATTCTTCCCAAGACCCTCACCATATTCCCAATGGAACATCTCCTCTCTCAACTCTCAGCCTCTGTCTTTGATGCAGTGTGTGTCATGTGGAATACACTTAATCAGATCGAGTCAATATGGAAATGTTCAAAAGCAATGGACCAGACAGGAAATGGTTAACAAGTGGAGGAGCAAACCTAACATTATGGGATTTTTTTTTTTTAATGTCCATGGCTATATGTCCTTGATATGATAGTTGCTGTAAAATATAGACCTCTTTCAACTGAAATACATGATTCTGCAGTATTTTCTTATTCTATACTGCTTTCAACATAGTTGGCCTTTTGGTTAAGTAAACCAGACATTTGCTTAGGGTATCTTACCAAAATATTAGCCTTCACAGATTTCTTTAGCACTTTCTACATAGGAATGTTTCAGCAAACATTCTCATGCATTTCCCAGAGGGGGGGTGTTTTATTGATTTGACTCCATAGAACAAATGCATGTGGAGAACTTCCCCCCAAACGGATGTCAGTCTTTCCAAAGAATCTAGCCTTTGCCATTTGAAAGTATGCTGTAATGAATCATTTGATTGGAAACATACCCCTAGAGTAGATACATGCCAACAGAATGAGACAGACAGGGGCAAATGAGGAATTACTCCCCTAAAAATAAACAAGCTGGAGTATCTATCATCCGAAATACTTGATTTCATATTTTTTCCAAATATGAAATTTATATATATATATATATATATATATATATATATATATATATATATTCTGAGACCCAAGTCTGAACATAAAATTCATTCATTCCATAGACATCTTATACACATAGTCTGAAAATAACTCCATTCAAGTATTCTTAGAGAGCCTAGAATTGATTGGTTAATGTTGATGTTGTTATATTTTTATATTGGTGATGGTGGATGTTTGATTGGTTTTGTTTTTAAAACCACTTGCAGTTTTTCTTTTGTCTGGGGTGGTTTATTTTTTTATTTTGAGACACTAAGTTAATTATAGCATTTCTTCCTTCCCCCTCCTCCCTCCAAACCCTTCCCTTAGACCCTCCTTGCTCTCCTTCAAATTCAGGGCCTCTTTTTCCAGTAATTATTGTTCCATGCATATATGTACATAGGTATACATATATTTGTCTAATATACCATGTTGAACCCATATAATGTTACATGTATGTATGTATGTATGTATGTATGTATGTATGTATGTATGTTTTCAGGGCTGACTGTTTAGCGCTAGGGAACCACTTGGTGTGCTCTTCCCTGGAGAGAACCGCCTTTCCCCATGCCAGCTTTCCTCAGTGGAGTATGGCTGTTTTGGCTGCAGCCTGTTGAATGCTGTCAGATGTGAAATTTTCCTCTTGGAAAATCATGTTGGCACTTAAAAAGTTTTAAATTTGGATTTATATTTGGAGTTTAGAGATGTTCATTTTATGTTCTTAATTTAAAACATTTAATTTTATTCTACTCAAAAGTCTACTTTTATAGCTCTCCTATCTAAAATTAAGCTAAAAGAAGGAAAATGTTTTTTATTAAATAATGACTGAAACTATATTCAGTAATAGCCAAATAGATCATTTGTTCATAATCAAAATTGTTACATTATGCTGTAATAATTTACTGGGGAGAGGGGCTCTCACTAAACTTGAGCAAGAACAGTGAGGCACTTTTTAAGTATTTTCTAAAGTTGTTTGGTGTGGCTTTCATGCAATGCCAGATGAGTCACCCAAAGTCACAACAGCCAGGTCGCAGCTTAAAGCCTCCATCTAGATGAAGTGTTAGTCTTTCCTTGTATACACATTGAGAGTTCTCACTGTCTCATTGAAAGGTTTGCCTTAACAGGAGACATGAGTGGAAAAGTTGAGCTTTAGATCTGACTGTGTCACCTATTAGCTATGTTAAGGGTCTTGGAAAATGACAAACTCAAGTTAAGAGAATCATTTAGGTAAGAGATGTCTGCATCCTGCTTCTCTATCAAATGTAAGAAAAGACAAAGAAGTGGAGGCTGAAGAAAGTCATCGAACCTTCCATGACTGCAAGGTAGACTTAGAAGCTGCACAGCTGTTTGGCTGGGGCTGGGGACTCTGCCTATGTAAGTCAGGGAGAGTTTATCAGAACCAGACAAGCAAGTTCACAGGAATCACAGTCTCAACCCTGGATACTGCCTATTCAGTAGCATCTCTCAGATCAGCTCACCCAGTGCTCAGAGAAGTTCCTTATCCCTGCAATATCACACCCATCTTCTCCTCCTCCTCCCTTGTGCATATGGAATCTTTTCTCTTCCAGAGGAGCCTTTGCCTTTTTCTGTAAATCTATGAACTTATGGGAAGACCTTCTTTTTTTTCCTTTTACACTTTCATGCTCTAATCATTCACTGACTCAAACATCACAGGAGATTACCCCTTCATGCCAGATGTTATCCTAACCATAGTTAATGCAGAGATAAGCAAAGGGTCTCATTTTATGTCTGCTTCCCTTGTTTTTAGCTGCTTGATTATATTACATAGCAACAATCAAAATGACAATTCCCTCATAAGTAATTCAACTCTTTCTTTGTAGATGGCTCTGACAAATGCAAGCAACAAGGATTACATAATGCGGCCAGCCCAGTGCCTCAGGTTTCTTTCGGTCTGTCTGGGTTGGTGACCTGAGCAGACCTTGGGGTCAAGCTCCCCAGCCAGTCCCATAACACCCAGAAGAAGCTCCACTCCCAGGTGATCTAACAAGCCCAGGGTCACAGGATCCCAGAATCATTGGATCACAGAGACAGCTTGACTCTGAGGAGTTCTGATGCAATCAGGATCACAGGAAGGTCAGGCTCCAGTCAGATTTAGCAAGGGCAGGTAGCAATAGAGATAACCAGATGATGCGGGGCAAGCATAAGAATATAAGCAACACAAACCAAGGTTCCTTGACATGATCAGAATCCAATACTCCCAATATAGCAAGTCCTGGACACACCATCACACTGGAAAAGCAAGATTCAGATATAAAAATCACTTATCATGATGATGATACAGGACCTTAAGAAAGACATAAATAGCACCCTCAAAGAAATACAGGAGAACACAGGTAAACAGCTAGAAGCCCTTCAAGAGGAAACACAAAAATCCCTTAAAGAACTACAGGAAAATACAATCAAACAGGTGAAGGAAATGAGCAAAACCATCCAGAATCTAAAAATGGAAACAATAAAGAAATCAGAAAGAGGGGCAACCCTGGAGATAGAAAACCTAGGAAAGAAATCAGGAGTTGTAGATGCAACTACTTCTAGATCACCAACAGAAAACAAGAGATAAAAGAAAGAATCTCAGGGGCAGAAGACACCATAGAAAACATTCACACAACAATCAAAGAAAACGAAAAAAGCAGAAAGATCCTAACCCAGAACATCCAGGAAATGCAGGATGCAATGAGAAGACCAAACCTAAGAATAATAGGTATAGAAGAGAGTGAAGATTCCCAAGATAATGGGCCAGTAAATATCTTCAACAAAATTATAGAAGAAAACTTCCCTAACCTAAAGAAAGAGATGCCCACGAACAAACAAAAAGCCTATAGAACTCCAAATAGACTGGACCAGAAAAGAAATTCCTCCCATCACATAATAATAAAAACACCAAATGCACTAAACAAAGCAAGAATTTTAAAAGCAGTAAGGGAAAAAGGTCAAGTAACATTTAAAGGCAGGCCTATGAGAATTACACTAGACTTCTCACCAGAGACTATGAAAGCTAGAAGATCCTGGGCAGATGTCATACAGACCCTACAAGAACACAAATGCCAGCCCAGGCTACTATACCCAGCAAAACTCTCAATTACTATAGATGAAGAAAACCAAGGTATTCCAAGACAAAACAAAATTTACACAATATCTATCCACAAATCCAGCCCTACAAAGGATAATAGATGGAAAACATCAACATAAGGAGCAAAACTGCATCCTAGAAGAAACAAGTAATCTTTCAACAAATTCACACAAACCTAATTCCACCTCTTACAACAAAAACAACAGGAAGTGACAATTGCTTTTTCTTAATATCTTAATATGAAAATTAATATTATCAATATATCCTAATCAATTGAAATCCAAAAATATGAGGAATTAGAAATTTGTTGATTGTCATCCAATGGCTTCTGTAATTTGGTAATTGGAGAAATAGGTCCAATATTGTACAATTCATATACACTTTCAGCTTGTTTATTTGTGACAATGTCTTGCTGTGTACCACATAAGGGTCTTGAAATCTTGCTTCTCCTATCTCAGCCTCTCTATTAGTAGTATTGTTTATTTGATTTTTTATACTATACTATGGTTTTCAAAACATCTTACATATTTCAAAAGTATTTATATACCCAAAAGAAACGTAGACAATTCAATTAGGAGTGGGCTTGTAAGAGAAAAACAAAGAGTGAGACTGAATGCTTTGCCTGACGTTTGTAACTCTTGTATCAAGTTTGAAGAAGAGGACTTTATAAGTTACTCTTTCTCTGAGATGAATGCTTTTCCAAATTATCACAGCCGATGAACCAAATTCTTACCCTCACCTAATGTCTGTGCCACCCTTTAAGCAGAACCATTGTTCATTGAAACAGTTGGTGAATAACTTTATGGATAGACCATCTTAATACACACACCATTTCTTAAATGAATGTAACCTGTTCTCTTTGGGCTGAGAATAAAGTCACTCACTCAAGTCAAATAGCTTTGACCATAGCAGGAAGTCTGTATCCAAAAATCGTGCCTACAATTCATTCCTTGGCACAGCAGAACTGTTAACTCTCAGCTTAGCTACAATGGAAGTAAAATCTTTTGGTGATGTGAGGGTCATTGAAGTACAACTTTATGATAATGAAATCCAATGTCTAAAAATTGTTCTTATCTTGGGCTTGTACCACAGTAAGAGCCAAGATTTTAACTTCTACTAAATACAAAACAAACAAACAAACAAAAAGCCTTTATATATTTATGTTCATTTAAGTAAATAATAGTAGTGATGTATTATTTTGAAATATACAGTTAGTATGTTTGGAGTTATTTAAAATTTATATTGAGAAAAACATATATGTTTTCAGTTTTGCTGTAGACAAGCATCTACTTGTTAAATTGATTGTTGCTTTATATCAAACAACTTTTATAATACTCATTTTTATTGTTATAATATTTTATAAATTGTTAGGAATATGACAAAAAAGATATTGTCGGTATTGAAAGTGGGTCTCTGAGAGGAGTTGGGGTACAAAAGGAAAACAACAATGTGATTTAATTCTATTTACTTAAGATATGTTTTTGAAGGTTAAAAAATTCAGATAAATTGAAGTCATGTAACTTTTCTCATCATAATGCAATAAAACTTAAAAAAATGTTTTACAAAAATAGAATTACATAATGCAAATATTTGAAAGTATGCATGTTGACTAAGGATCAATGAATAAATAAAAATGTATTATGTTACTTATTATAAAGTTCCAAGAATTTACACTTTACCTGTTGATAGAGATAGTGGCAAACATATCAAACTTGCAGAGGATGTAGAAATGCATGGGAATTAATATAAAAAAAGAGAGTTGGAAAGGAGTGAGAAAATGTAAATTTATAACTAGGCACATTTGTATCCCACTGGTATAAGAAATAATGACAATTTAAAGTGTGGAAAGGTAGCTATTTATATTGTTACCAGTTTATTGACCTGGGATGTGTCTCTTGGCAAGGGAAAGGAATGGCTTTTGTAATGTTTATAGTGCTTGTTTTGGCCATTAGGCAAATGAACTTGTATCACATATCTGAAGATAAAAACAATATGCAAATCTAACCCAAGCATGTATCAGTGTGCCATGCACACCAGACTTCAGTACCTGGGAGCTGACCAACCACTTGGGTCATTATGTTTCTGAAGGATGATTGCTTAATGGGGGAGCATAGAAGGTCACTCACTATTTCATTTTCCGAAAAGATTTCGAGTAGAATAATATAATAAAATTGAAAAGAATTCATGTCTGTTTCTAGCCAGTACTCAGACATCCCTCTCAATTTTTATCTCCAAGTTAAAAATAATAATAATGAAAAAGAACAAAATGCACACACACACACACACACACACACACACACACACACACACGCACGCACGCACGCACGCACACACGCACGCACACACACTCACAAACCCTCAGAAGCCAGCGTGCAGACGTAGTTCAAACAGGATAACCCTCTCAGGATCTTTGCAGCTTCTGAGTGACTGTTACCAGTCTTCTGCCAACCGACACTAAGTAAGCTCTGTATAAGTCAGCTGACACCCACGGCCTCACGGCTTTTCTCCTTTTAGCTTGGAGCTTGGGCTTGCATGGCAGCATTTAGGAGGGCTGTGCAGCGTCTTCTAATTCACTGTGAGGCCTTGATGAGAGAAATTATTTTTATTTGAAACAAACAAATGCACTCATAGAAGAACAGGGCCCAGGTTAAAGTTAGCCTTCTGCATTTACATTTATGAAGAAATACAGGGTTTTATGGAGATTTTACATATTTGCTTCTAGAAATGTGATGCAAATATAAACAATATTATATAATGATGCACATATAATATACATTCACTCAAAAATAAGTTCTTCCAATAACCATCTGTTAGTACCTTGCACATAAATGTGTGTCCTTTAAACAGCTGTTGAGATAAGAAGGTGAGAGATATGAGCCATTTGAATCCGTATCCAACTCTAAAAAAGCACAATAGTTTGTGATCACCAGTTGAATAATTAACAGTCCCATAGAACCAGGGGGAGGAGGGATGGAATAGGGGGTTTCTGGAGGGGAAACTAGGAAAGTGGATAACATTTAAAATGTAATCAAATAAAATATCCAATAAAATTTATTGCAATGTTTGATCACTTAAAAATACTTTAGAAACATGGTCCTTTCTTAGAAGGTGGAAGATAAGCATGACCTGAGAAGGCTGCACTACATTGAGAGTTTATAAACGTGCTCTATGGCTAAGCCCTTCCTTGGAACAGAAGAGCAACATTGTGATGTTCTTGTGTGAGCTGAACTGATCTTTGTCATTTTTCAGTTGGCTGTGTTGGCATGGTGCAGAAGCATCTTCAAGCCCTCATTAAAATGCTTATACAGAAGGAGTAATTCAGTTCACATAATGGACCATATTTCTTTAGCTAGATTTGTACTAGAGGTAACTAATGATACTCTATTATGATGCTTAAGTTCTGAGAGGTTAATCTATATTAAAATAAATAAAATATCAGTGGTTACCTACACCAGCAAGAAGCCAGTTGAAAATGTCAAGTTGGGAGGGGGTCTGGAGATCCTTTCCCTAGTTGAGAAGCAACCAGCCACTGATGGCTGCTAAGGGAGAGAATGACTTATCTTTAGAATTGTGTTCCACTGGAAGGTACTTCAACATAGTCGATAATCCCATGTTCATGTACACTTGAGCTGGATTCAATAGGTTAAAAAATTTACATCCTTGCCAGATTACCAGCTGATATAACCACTCTGGAAATCAGTCTGGAGGTTCCTCAAAAAATTGGACATAGTACTACCTGAGGACCCAGCTATACTCAGAAGATGCTCCAGTATGTAATAAGGACACATGCTCCACTATGTTCATAGCAGTCTTATTATAATAGCCAGAAGGTGGAAACAACTCAGATGTTGTTCAACAGAGGAATAGATGCAGAAAATCTGGCACTTTTACACAATGGAGTACTACTCAGCTATTAAAAACAATGAATTTGCCGGGCAGTGGTGGCGCACACCTTTAATCCCAGCACTTGGGAGGCAGAGGTAGGGGGATTTCTGAGTTTGAGGCCAGCCTGGTCCACACAGTGAGTTCCAGGACAGCCAGGGCTATAAAAAGAAACCCTGTCTCGAAAACCAAAAAACCAAACAACCAAACAACAACAACAACAACAACAACAACAACAAAAAAATAAATAAATAAAACAATGAATTTATGAAATTCTTAGGCAAACGGATGGAACTAGAAAACATCATTCTGAATGAGGTAACCCAATCACAAAAGAACACACATGGTATTCACTCACTGATAAATGGATATTAGCCCAGAAGCTTGGAATACCCAGGATACAATTCACAGACCACATTAAGCTCAAGAAGAAGGAAGACCAAAGTGTGGATACTTCGGTCCTTTGTAGAAATGGGAACAAAATACCTATGGGAGGAGTTACAAAGACAAAGTGTGGAACACTGAAGGAAAGGCCTTGCAGAGACTGCCCCACCTGGGGACCCATCCCATATACAGTCACCAAACCCAGATACTCTTGTGGATGCCAACAAGTGCTTGCTAAAAGGAACCTGATATAGCTGTCTCCTGAGGGGGGCTCTACCAGAGCCTGACAAATCAGAGGTGGATGCTCTCAGCTAACCATTGGACTGAGCACAGGGTACCCAATGAAGGAACTAGAGAAAGAACCCAAGGAGCTGAAGGGATTTGCAGCCCCATAGAAGGAACAACAATATGAACCAACCAGTATCCCCAGAGCTCCCAGGGACTAAACTATCAACCAAAGAGTACACATGTTGGGACCCATAGCACCGGCTGTATATGTAGCAGAGGATGGTCTTATCAGTCATTAATGAGGAGAGGCCTTTGGTTCTATGAAGGCACTATGCCCCGGTGTAGGGGAATACCAGGGCCAGGAAGCAGGAGTGGGTGGGTTGGTGAGCAGGGGGAAAGGGAGGGGATAGGGGATTTTTGAAGGGGAAACCAGGAAAGGGGATAACATTTGAAATGTAAATAAAGAAAATATCTAATAAAACAAAAATAAAACAAAAAAATTTTAAAGTAATGAAAATTAAAAAAGGAAGACATGAAGTTGAGAAAGAGATATGATGGTAGATTCCGGGGAAAGTTAGTGGCAGGAGAGTGATAGATGGATGTGATCAAGATAGGTTTTATACATTATGAAATTTTCAAAGTATAATATATATATATATATAAAATCTGTAATGTAAATACTATGAATATATAATTAGAGGAAACAAAATGTTTACAATTTGCTTTAAGATTTTCATGGAAGATACCACTACTTACCTCAGACTATTTTCAAAGCTTTCACTCTTGATCAAATGTATGCACTATCTGTTTTAATAGCATTAACAGTCCACTATATTTCTAACACCCTTACAAGACTTTAGGAGCTGGTGAGACAGCTGTCAGCAGAATGCTTGTGGCACAAACATGAGAACTGGAGGGTAGACACATAACACCAATGTAAAAGTCAGGTAAGGATGGAACAGATCCAGAATGCCAGCACTGAAGGAGCAGGGACAGGAAAATAAAACTGGGACTTGCTGGGCAGCTGGTCTACCCAATGACTGATCTCCATTTTCACTGATAGAGACCATATCTCAAAACTTAAGGTGGACAGTAATTGACTGAGAAAGACACCAATGCTGAGCTCTGACCTCTATTCACACACATATACTTACACACCTATAAGGACAAGTCCACACATAGAGAAGCCTGGTGTTAAGCACACGATCATGTTTCAGAAGCCTTCTAGAATCCACTAAGAACTTTTTAATGTCATCCTCTTGGTCATCAAATGAAGATCACTGATCTCTCTCAGGAAAGAGTCTCTCTGATGGTAATAAATATTGGCTAACCAAACCAATATTGAGATGCAAGCTGAGTAGCTATGCTCTATGACATATGCCCAGCCAACTGAACACTAGCCAAATGTCACAAGCAATGTGCCTCATACCTAGTAACCAAACTTCTGCTTAATATGGCACTTGAGGCTAGACTATTACAATGTGGAAGTCTGCATAGTAGACTGCACACTGGGACTCACATGCCCATGATTCTAAAGTATAGTGTGATGTGTACCCCAGAAAACCAGGATCTCCACTCTCATTCACAAAATAAATCACTACAGGACAGTTTTCATTCCTTTTTATACTAATGCATTAGTACATTAGCCTTGCCATTAGAATAGATGCTGGATATGTTTCCTGGGTGAATTGTAACTGAGCAGCATAATTCTTCAGAATTGGGCACAGATACAAACTCACAGCCAACTGAGGTTTCTATTACCAATAAAATATAACACTTTAATTCATATTTATTAACTAAATTAGCATTTAGAAAGCTAAGCAAAAACTGCTTACACTATTGCCTACATACTAAGAGATTTCGGAATGGTAACACTTCCTTACTACTGTATGAGCAAATGATATTTTTCTGATATCTCTAAGCATTCCATGAGTGGTTTCCAAAGACAAGCTTCTACAATGAGATTTTAAGTCTCTAAACATCAGTCCAACCCAAAATTACATTGAGGAATCACAGTGGGAGCTGTTTAATGAGTTAATTAGTACCCAGTCTTCCGCTGGAGCTGAACTCATCAATCTGGGGGACAAACAGCAGATGCTTGCCTTCTGCTTTCTGAGTGTCTTTCTCATGCCCCTATTTCACTGCAGGATCCAATCGGGACAACTTTCTGAACTGTATCTAAGTAAATGAGCTAATCTTTTTTTTTTTTTTTTTTTTTTTTTTTTTTTTT
>JADRCD010223122.1:0-19739 GCA_019843815.1 Montemys delectorum
TCATCTACCCACTCCCACCTCATTGTCCTACCCCCTATGCTGGTGCACTGAAGAGCCTCCACAGGACCAAGGGCTTCCCCTCTCATTGATACAAGCTAAAGCAATCCTCTGCTACATGTGCAGCTGGAGCAATGGATCCCTCCATGTGTACTATTTGGTTGGTGGTTTAGTCCCTGGAAGCTCTGGGGAGGAGGGGTATCTGGTAAGTTAATATTGTTCTTGCTATTGGGTTGCAATCCCCTTCAGCTCCTTCAGTCCTTCCCCTAACTTTTCAACTGGGGTTCCAGTGCTCAGTCCTGTGGTTGAAGCGAGCATCCACATCTCTATTGGTCAAGCTTTGGCAGAGCCTCTCAAGGGACAGCATTATTAGGCTCCTGTCAGATGGAGGCATCAGCAACCGTATCTGAGTTTGATGTCTGCAGATAGGGTGGGTCCCTAGGCAGGGTGATCTCTGGATGGCCTATCTTTAAGTCTCTGCTTCACTCTTTGTCCCTGCATTTCCTTTAGATAGGGATAATTCTGGTTTAAAATTTTTGAGATGAGTGGTTGGCCCCATCCCTAAACTGTGGGCCATGTCTATTCACTGGATATGGTCTCTACAGGTTCTATCTCCCCTTTGTTGGGGATTTTGGCTATCATCTTTGTTGGGCCATGGGAACTCCTTGCATCTTGGCATCTAGAACTTTCTAGTGGCTACTCCAAGTTCCAATCCCCTACTGCTGCCCACCTCCATTCAGGAGACAGGGGAGAAGTACAAAGGGTCAAGAAATAGAATATCCTTAAGACACCAACTTTAAGCACATTTGATAGTAACATAAATATTATAATAAATAAGAAATACTTAACTCTAGTACAAATAATTTTAATCATATTGATTCAAAGATTTAACTGGTATAATGATTTTTTAGGTTATATGTTCAAACAAGTATTTAAGAACTTTTCAAATACCATGTTCAACATAAATAGAAGAATCACAGTTTAAATGTTCATTAGAGCACACATACCCACTGTGTTTTATAATATTTCCTACAAACTGAAGTAGACTCTCCTGGTGGAAAAGATAAGGCTCCTACTATTCAGGAAGCTCACAATATTCACAATTTGCTGCCGTAAGAAATAGTTACTAGTAAATGGTCTCTGAAGGATGAATGTTGTATGCAGAGTTGACTGCCTGTCAGTTTGGGGATTTAGTGAGCCATTGCTCATGATGGCCAGGGCTTATCAGTGAAGCAGCAGTATCTGAGTCTCTCATATTCCTGTCAGTGTACCATCATCTATACTCCTGTGAGCAACCCCAACAAATTCATTGTTTTACCAGCTTGACTTTTGTTCAATTGTTTCTTTGGTCTGTTGTTGTTACCCTAAATATCAACAAAAAGTATATCCTTGTGTTCCTAGAAAAAAAGTCTTATGATGTACGTTAAGGGTCATGTGTTCTGAACTGATTCTGGTCCTGTGAACACACACATAAAGAAAATGTTGCATGGTACAATTATCTGTTTTGTGAGTATCTGGCTAAGTCATTTTTCTCTATAAATAAATATGTCACAAGAAATAAGCTACTTAAATATACATTTAACTGAGAGACCATGACTCCTTGTAAAAGCTTATTCAATCTCCTCAGTATCACCATCCTAGAAAAGGGATCCTTATCATAAAAGAGGATGAAAATATTAATCTGTGTCCCATACATGTGCCACTTAAATATGTATGCTATAAGAACATGTACAATTTTAAAATCAATCTGAAATCTTTTCATTATCTCTATAACAAGGCATCATGGCTGAGTCTATTTACTGACAGAAACTCAACTTTTAAATTATTCTAAAACAACTCTATAGAAGGTCTATCTGCTTTTTACAATCATCTGCCTTTGCATTTCTTCACCTATACACAATGGTTATGATCCTAGATTCCAAATCATAAGCTCTATGCCCTTAAAAAGTTATATAACTACTTCCTTGTCAAGATACATAGAGAAATAACAATACATATGACTCTTGGCCTTGAAAATCAAACTCAAACAGAAGTATGCATACACTTTATTCCAAAACCTTAAGTGCAGTTGTGGTTTGTTTTTTACAGGAAGCAAATAAATTGTTCTTATAAAACTTCATCCTTCATATATAAAAACACAGGAAATAAATTGTCCTGTGTTCTGTTCCCAGAAATGTAACTATGTCATTTAGAAAACAATCATAGACCAAGAAATATATCAGAGAAAGAAAAAGACAGTGACAAGTTCAGCTTGATTCAACAAGGTAATCAGATTGTCTGCGTATTATCAATATTGTGGGGGTGGATAATTAACTAGGCTGATAACTTCCTCAAAGTTTTGTGAGAATTGAGTATTATTTAAATAAAATACAGAATTTCATTATAAATGTGAGACTAAAGTCTGAAATGCAAACCTCTCTAAAGGACCCAAAATAATCTTGAAAATTTGATAACTATGTTAAATCTACATTTTTGTCCTCTTTTACCTAATCTAAGTAACTTAGTTAATGAAACCCATTGTTGTCTAAGGAAACAAACAAGCAAAGAAAACAAAAATTGTCTAAGAAAAGCAAGAAAGAAGGAAAAAGAAAGAAGGGAAAGAAAGAAGGAAGAAGAACATAAAGATTACAGTTCATGAATTTTCTTGCAGAAAATGCACATAACAAAAAACCATAGTCATTGGTATTTTTAAGAAAAGAAAGACAGAAGAACAGTTTCTTGATCTAATATTGGCAATGACCAACATCTTGGAGCCATATGAAAATGAAAACAACTCTGACAGAAAAAATATTAGACTTAAGAGTTACATTTCATAGTAGCAAGAAGACAGATTACAGTGGAAATTTTTCCTAAACTTTCTAGAGGAAAAGAAAGCAGAACAGAAGAATGTAATGAAAAAGAGTGGGTATGACAATGCAGTGAGGCAAGACTATTAAAGCACAACTGTTCATTCAGCTTGTGACTCTTTTCATTGTTCTCTTCACAGCAAGTTTGACATCCTTGTTCCTGAGGCTGTAAATGAGAGGATTCAGCATGGGTACCACAAGAGTATAAAATACTGAGAAAATTTTCCCCTGGCCCACAGTCTCAGCAGATGATGGTTTGACATATGCAAGCAATCCAGATCCATAAAATAGGCTAACAGTTATGATGTGAGATCCACAAGTGCCCAAGGCTTTGGACCAACCCTTACCTGATGACATATGAAGGATATTGGAAAGGATCATAGCATATGAGACTAAGATAACGAGGCTAGACAAAATGATAATTGTTCCAACTACAGCAGAGCTCACAAGCTCATTGACATAGGTGCTAGTACAAGAGAGCTGAAGGAGGGGGAAGATGTCACACATGTAGTGGTTGATGATGTTTGAATTACAAAAACGGAGCCTGATCATAAACCCTGTGTGAGTCATGGCCCCAGCAAAACCCATCAAGTAAGAACTGAATACCAGCAGACAGCAGATCTTAGGGGACATAACAGTTGTATACTGGAGGGGATGACAAATGGCCACATAACGATCATAAGCCATGGCTGTCAGCACATAACATTCAGAGTTGGCAAAAAGGCAGAATAAAAACAGCTGACTCATGCATCCAGCATAGGAGATGATATTCTTCTCTGAAACAAAACTCATCAGCATTGTGGGGTTACAAACAAGTGAATAACAAAAATCAATGCAGGAAAGATTGAAGATAAAAAAATACATGGGAGTGTGAAGATGTGAATTTAGGCAAATGAGATTCATTAAGCTCAGATTTCCCACTACAGTGGCTGTGTAGTTTAGCAAGAAGAGGACAAACAGGGGTAACTGGAGCTCTCGTTGAACTGTTAATCCCATAAAAATGAACTCAGTCACTGAAGAGTTACTTTCTGTAACCATTTGCTTCATGACTTGCATCTGTAATAATAAGAGAATAAAGTGTTATTAATAAATATTCCCATCATTGGTCTCAGATTGAGAACTTAGTAAACTGCTACTAAGTTTAGTGCTTAGGGAACACACAGCGAGGCATACAATAGCACTACTGCTCATGTTTGTTTCCTCAAAAGCCCCATTTCCTCTTTCCTCAGTCCCATTTTATCTCCAAGCATCGAGAAAAAAAATGCAGACAGAACTCTCCAATGTCTCTGCACATTGCTTCCCTTGGTTTTCCTAGATTTCGCTAGAAATTAGTGCAGAAGAGAAAAGTGTACCTAACCTACAGAAGTTTGAAGAGAAATTGAGAATGCAACGATAATTTACTTCTCACCTCGGTTTTCTGGAGCCTTTTCTGCTATCAAAACGCATGATGTCTTCCTCCTCCCTGTACAGAGATTGTTTAAGGTAACAATAATTAAGCAGGTTAGTATATTGTTAGTATAGATATGCCTCTGGAATGCTAGGAGTAGTATAATGGGAGGGAACCTGATCAGTATTTGAGAACTCCATCAGAATTTTATTTTCACATAAAGGAAAGAAAATCATTGTCTTTTATGAATCTCTAAAATATCACTTGAGTTAAATGAGAATTTGTATCTTAAGAGCAGGATTTCTAAGAAAATTCTTTGGCAGTCCAGGAAATTGTCCTTTTTGTTATGGGACTTTGTCCCACACAGGGTGGGCCCTCTAGGGTAGATGTCTCTTAGCCTTTGTTTGCATCCAGTGTGATAACTAGTGTTGGATGTTTAGAGATAATATAATTTCCCATCAGGAGTACCTGAGTCTCAGGGCAAAGTTGTAACTGGTTTCCTTTTTTATTCTCCTCATTACACTCACAACTCTGAAAGTCTAATGCCCAGGGACATGCCCTCTTGCCATTTGTAATTTTACTAAGATTATAGTAATAAACATTAGACCAAAAAGTAAGCATTAAGCCAATGAGTAACACTGTATAAAAATTTAAATCAAAAAGGATTGCAAGTTGATATGAATTTAAATCCAGATTTCCCACTTTGTAACCACAAAACTACAGTACTTTCTGAACCTTGTTTGTGTATAGTTGTAAAAAAAAAAAAACACTCTTAAAAATGATTAGTTTTATATCAGTGTAGAATTCTTCTCTAGAATATAAAAATATGTGGTTCAAATTTACCACTTAAAGAAGAAAATATGGTAATGTTGTTAAATAAAAGAGCTATCTCACTGTGTAATTCAATGAAATAATTCACAAATATATTTGAACTCTCCTAAACGTATGAAAAGGGGGCTGATAACTTTGAGTTAGCTACCCTTTATTATACATTCTTGTTCATATAAATTGTTTCTCAGCTTTGATATTGTTGGTATTTAAAGTAGGCATCATCTTGTGGCACTATACTATGAGTGGAGCAGTATCCTTGAACTCCACCTCCTCCATGTTAATATCACCTCGCATCATCACATACATGTGTTGTCATCAAAAAGAATTACTGTAACTATTTGAAGACAGTCTATGAGCACTACAACGGCTGAGAAAATTAGGTGCCAGAGCCTGGTGTGCCATTGGGGTGAGTTTTTTGAAACTGAGAAGTGAAAGAAATGATATATTAAAACTAACTCTAAGAAAAATTACCATGTCGTTCTCTTTTGGAATGACTTTAAAGGTCATGTTAAAACAGTAGTCATTTTAAAAAGTCAAAGGGTTAGCCTTTTTTATATATGTACTTTGCATTATTATTCATCTCTCTCTTGCTTTCTCACTCTTTCTCTGCATATATTTATCATGATACTACTTATCATTTGTTGTTGGGATCATAACATTTCTACTCAATCTTAACTTATATATATCCATATTATAGTTTCACTTCCCTCTCCTTCACCCAGTTCTTCCTCCCCTTCCCTCCCACCTAGATCCACTCCCTTTTTGTCTTTCATTGGAAACAAATAGCCTTCTAAGAGATAACCAGCAAACAAAAATAAGACCATCACTGTTGTCCTTCTGCTTGCTGCTTCATTTTCTGTGACTTCATATGAGATTTACCTAACAGACATAGAGGGCTTTGTTCTCTTGTAGTTCTCCATTCTTTCTGGTTCTTACACTCTGCCTTGCTCTGCTTCCATGGGGTTCCCTGAGATCTAAGTGGAGAGGTTTGATGAAGTATGCCATTTGGAGGGAAGTCTGTCCCTCCAAAGACTTGTTCGGGAAGTTAGGGCAAGGCTGTTAAGTACTTAGGCTGAAAATCTATTCAGCATTTTATTATCATATTGAGTATTACGTTTTATTATATCGTATTGAGCATTATATTTATATTGTACCTATGTTCATCATAAGTCCTAGTCAAAAAAAGCCATTAAAATTATTCAGTGGTGTCTATTGACAGATGAATGGATAAAGAGAAATTTGATATAAATATACAAATGTTATTTAACTTTAAAAAAGGAAAAATAACTTGGGAAGGAGGAAGCAAGCATGGGAAAATATGTAATAGGAGTTGTAACATGGATTAACCTTGAAGATACTAAGAAATAGACCACACACACACACACACACACACACGCACACGCACATAGACACACACACACACACACACACACATACACACACACACATGCACACACATAGGGTGTATGGTTTTGCTTCTGAGATGTTGAAGTATATTTTCAACATCTTATTCTCTGAATAATGATTGACAGTGTGTCCCTGAATTTCCATCTCCTGCAGCAGAAAGCTTTCTGATGATGACCTAATATTATTAATATCACCAAGATTAATATTATTATTACTTTATTTTTAATTAATTATTATATCCCAAACATTGTGCCCCCCTCCAGGTCTCCCCTCCCAGAGTTATTCACCCTATCCCCTCTCTCCTTTACCTCTGAAAGAGTTCTTCTGCTTTCTCCCCTCCAGCAGTCCCCTTCTTGGAGAATCAAGCTACAGAATTAGGTACATGATCTCCCACTGAGGCCAGACAAGGCAGTTCTCTGCTACATATGTGCCAGGGGCCTCATGTTAGCCTGTGTATGCTCTTGGGTTCCAGGCTTACTCTCTGAGAACTCACAGGGATCCAGGTTAGTTGACAGTGTTTTTCATCCTATGGGGTTATGATCTACTTCAGTTCCTTTAGTCCTTCCACTAACTCTTCCATAAAGGTCCCTGACCTCAGTCCAATGGTTGAGTATAAGTATCTGCATCTCTCTCAATCAGCTGCTGGTAGAGCAGTTCTATCTGACAACCAAACTATACCACTCTTGGCATATACCCAAAAGATGTTGCACAATGCCACATTGATATGTGCTCCATTATGTTCATAATGGTGTTATTTATAATATTCAGAAACTAGAAGCAACCCAGATGTCCCTCTCAACTGAAGAGATACAGAAAATATGGTATACTTACACAATGGAATACTATTGAGGTATTAAAAACAAGGACATCATTAATTTTGAAGGCAATTGGATTGAACTAGAAAATAGTCTGAGTGAGGTAACCCAGACTCAAAGGACACACATGGTATGTACTCACTGATAAGCGAATATTAGTCAAATTGTACAGACTATCAATAATACAACTCACAGACAGTAAGAAGTTTAACAAGAAGGAAGGCCCAAGTGAGGATGCTTCAATTCCACTGAGAAGGAGTAACAAAATAATCATGGGAGGCAGGGGGAGGGATGACCTGGGTTGGAGAGGGGAAGAGAAGGGAAAAAAATGATCATGATCAGGTATGACGAGAGACGGGAGAGAAGCCCAGAGGGCCAGGAGAATGAATGGAAATATGGAGGCGCTGGGGGTTGGGGGAACCTCTAGAAAGTTTTTTTTAATTATTTTATTTATTTACATTCCAGTTGTTGTAACTCCTTGGTCTCCTCTCCCATAGTTCCTCATCTCGCTCCTCTCCCCCCTTGCCTCTGAGAGAGTGCTTTTCCCCACCAGACCCCCCTACCTTCTCTGAGGCCTCAAGTCTCTCAAGAACTCTCCCACTGAGGCCTGACCAGACAAACCTCTGCTATATATGTGCCAGGGGCCTCAGATCAGCCTGTGTATGCTCCTGGTTGGTCGCTCAGTCTCTGGGAGCTCCCTGGAGTCTGAGTTAGTTGAAACTGCTCATCTATGTGTGAACCACGCAATCGTCTCACCAGCAAGAATGCATGCAGACACCAGGATCCTTCTGCAGCAAGCATTTATTGCATCTTTAAGAAGAAGACCCCAAGCCCCGAAAAGGCACTGCTTATATATACCCTGGAGCGGCGTGTTCACCTCTGATTGGCTGTTTGCTCATTACCTCATGTGACGCCCCAGGATAGGCTGTGACTTGGTGCGCTCTGGCCCTTAGCACATGCGCAGACTACTTGTTTACAGGGAGAAGACACCGGATGCCAGCGCCATCTTGTAATGGCAATAGTCAGCTCGGGCATGGCTCTCTACATCTATGAGTTGCCCTTCCTTTCAGTTTCTTCAATCCTTCCCCTAATTCAACCATAGGTTCCCTGACTTCAGTACAATGACTGGGTATAAAAATATTATCTTTCTGTCTCAGTCAGATGCTGATAGGACCTCTCAGAGGACAACCATCTATAAGCATATCATAGCAGCAATAATAGTGTCAGGCCTTGGTGCACCCCAGGAGATGGATCCCAAGTTGGGATGGCCATTGGACCACCTTTCCTTTAGTATCTTCTCCATTTTTGTCCCTGCAGTTCTTTTAGATAGGAACAATTCTGGGTCAGAAATTTTGACTGTGGGTTAATAATCCTGTCCCTCCAATTGAGACCATGTCTATCTACTGGCTAGCTACTCTTTGAGTTCCCTCTCCACTATGTTCCACATTTTGGCTAAAGTCACCCCAAATGAGTCCTAGGAGTCTCTCACTCCTAGGTCTCTGGTACTTTCCAGGGGGTACCAACCACCTTCCACCCCTCCTCCTCATGCTGCTTATCTCCATTCATTTTCTTGGCCCTCTGGGCTTCTCTCCTGTCCCTTTCATATCTGATCCTGTTACCCTTTTCCCTTATCTTATCTCTCCCCTCTCCTATCAAGATCTCACCATCTCTCTGACTCCCATGATTATTATGATTATTTCCTTTCCCATTCTAAGCGGGATTACAGCATCCTCACTTGGGCTTTTCTGCTTGTTGCACTTCTCACAGTCTGTGGGTTGTATCCTACGTATACTGTACTTTTTGGTAAACATCCACTTATCAGTGTGTACATACCACACATGACCTTTTCCACCCATTTGCCTGAAAAATTTATGATGTTGTTTGTTGCCTCCCCCCTTCAGCTCAGCCATCTGATTCTGGAAGTCTTCGCTTAAAGGCTGCCACCTGTGGGGATAAAACAAAAGCCCTCTACAGACTGTCAGTTCATCTTTGAAGAAAAGCTGCCTGGAAGTCACACTGAGATACAAGCAAGCCTACCTGCCTGGAGACTTTGAGTTGCTGGGGACTCTGGTGTCTGATGTCTGCTGCAGTGTTTATGTTATGCAAATATCTTGTACCTGGAGATTAGGTTTCAGTTTTCCGTGTGCCTATATATTCTCTGAATATTTCTAAGTGAAGTGAAGCCTTGATTCGAACGCAACTTGGCCTCCATTCTCTTGTTTCTTGACTCTTATTTTTCAGGTTCTTTATACCTCCACCTGAGGGAACCCAAGTTCATGGAGCTGCAGGACACTCAGATGGTGCCCAGACTTGGGGACTCAGATATGGAGGAAAAATAAAGGACACACCGTCAAGCAGAGCTCTGCCTAAAGAAATTCAGAAGAAAAGGATAAAAGGCCGTACACCATTCCACATGGTAGGTAATGTTGATGCTAGTGCTAGTCACATTTCTATATTGTAGAAGTATTTCCAAGTGAGAAGAGTACAGGGCTAGGCTGAGTTGGCACTGACCAGGCGCTTGATTCACCTAGGAGATTGATGGTGAGCATGGGTTCGAACATTTCAAAAGTTGTGATACAGAATGCAGATAAGCTGCTCAAAGCAAGAGGAATAAGAGTGGATAAAGAGGCATTAAAAGATCTCTCAGATGAGGTAGAATCTTATTGTCCACGGCTCCAAGAAATAAAAGTGATAAATAAAAAGACTTGGGAAAAAAATGGAAGAGCTCTGAAAAATAATAAGGCAGACAGATTCACTCTCCATCTTTGGGCTTGCTCAGATAGGATTTCAAGGAATTATAGATAATCATTACCCTCAGGATAAACTGATAAGATTCTTAAATATGCATGAAGTGATATTTCCTAATATAACTTCCTTATAGCCTTTGAGTAATGCCCTTGTGATATTTACTGATGGTTCCTCTAAAGGATGAGCTGGATATCATATGATTAATAAACAAGTAGTCATAAAAACTCCTGGTCTCTCAGCTCAATTAGCTGAATTAACAGCAGTATTAAATGTGTTTCAAGCTGTGACTGATGTTTTTAATCTTTTTACTGACAGCTTGTACATGGTATAGTCAGTTCCTTTGTTAGAAACATGTGGTATGTTTAATTTTAATACCATAGCAGGGTCCTTATTTTTACAATTACAAAATATCATTCTTGCACAAAAAAAATCAGTTTTATATTGGTCATATACAAGCTCATTCTGGCCTCCCTGGCCCATTGGCCAGAGGCAATAATCATATTGACAGAGCTCTGGTAGGAGAAGTCTTAGTTTCAGATCCTGTTGCATTAGCTAAACAGGATCCTGATAAATTCCATCTGTCTAGCCAGATTCTGAGGCTTTAACATAAAATTTCCAAAGAACAAGCAAGAATTATTGTAAAACAATGCCCTTGTTGGGTTATTTTATCTCCAGTTCCTCATTTGGGGTAAATCCAAGAAGCCTTATGCCCAATCATATTTGGCAGATGGATGTAACTCTTTATGCAGAATTTGGAAAGCTTAAATATATACATGTCTGTATTGACACTTGTTCAGGATTTATATTTGCTTCCCTGCATACAGGAGAAGCCTCTAGAAATGTAATTGATCATTGTTTACAAGCCTTTAATGTTATCGGCTTACCCAAAGTCATTAAGATGGACGATGGACTGTCTTACTCTGGCAAAAACTTTATGTCTTTTTGTAAAGATTTTGGCATTAACCATAAAACTGGAATTCCCTATAATCCCATGGGGCAAGGGATTGTTGAACGAGCACACCACACTCTTAAAAACTGGCTTTTGAAAACTAAAGGAGGGAATTTCTATCCTCCTCAATCTTCAAAGGCACACCTTGCCTTTGTGTTATTTGTTTTAAACTTCCTGCAGACTGACATCAAAGGTCAACCGACACTGGCATCCTAACACTCAAGTTCATTTGCAATGACAAGATGGAGGGATACACACTCACCAATACTTGACATGGCCCAGACTCTATTTTGGTTTGGGGCAGAAGGTCTGTGTGTATTTTTTCTCAGAAAGAGGATGGAGTACAATGGCTCCCTGAAAGACTAATATGCCAGGTGGACTTAGATCCACAGCCTTCTTAGTAAGTGTGCTTAAACGCACTGCTAAAAAGTCTTTTTTCTTTCTTTTTCTTTTGTTTTTGAGCTGACAGCCTTTTCTGTCACTCTGGATTTGCTTCTGCCCACTTGATCTGGAAGATTGCTTTTTCCTGAAACTAAATGAACATTTCAAATTCACCTACTCACTCTTGGAGCAAAAAGGTTTGACTACCTCCGCAGTTTTAACATTCTAAAAGGCTAGTGCAATCCTGAAGTTGCTGGCCTGAATTACTAATTTGCTTTTGAATTGAGATCTATTCTCTAAGTAAAGGCTCCCAGAGCCAGAGATGGTAATTTTCAACTCAATCAGGAGCCTACACTCATCTCCAGCACATCTTGCAAGAACTTCAGAGAAGGCATTTATTTAGAGAGACGGTGGCAGCTCATGGACTTTGCAGGTGATTAAAGGCATGTCTTGACATTGTGCATGGGAAGAGGGTACATTTTGAAAACCTGTTCAGTGGGCTAGGTCTCAGGCAGTAATCAACCTAAGGCAGGGGCACCACGCACTGAGTGGCTGTGTTTTTGAAAAAACAGGAAATGAGCCTGGTTGGTAGAATTCAAACTAGATGCAAGTGACCACAAAGACGGGTACGATATCTGCCAGTAAATGTTATACTACAGGTGATATTCATCAAAGCACCATGAAAATTTCCATGCAGGACCATGATGTATGATTATGCCTTTGTCCTGCTGTTTTCTAAATAAACAGTGAGGAAATGTTGCCTCCCCCCCTTCAGCTCAGCCATAGTATTCTGGCAGTCTCCTTTAGAGGCTGCCACCTGCGGAGCTAAAACAAAAGCCCTCTACAGACTGTCAGTTCATCTTTGAAGAAAAGTGACTTGGAAGTCACACTGAGATATGAGCATACCTACCTGCCTGGAGACTTTGAGTTGCTGGGGACTCTGGTGTCTGAATTCTGCTGCAGTGCTTATATTATGCAAATATCTTGCACCTGGAGATTCGGTTTCAGTTTTCCGTGTGCCTACATATTCTCTGAATATTTCTAAGTAAAGTGAAGCCTTGATTCGAACACAACTTGGTCTCCGTTCTCTTGTTTCTTGACTCTTATTTTTCAGGTTCTTTAAACCTCCGCCAGAGGGAACCCAAGTTTGTGGAGTGGTAAGACGGTTCCACTCAGTTCTTGTATTTAATAGCTAAATAGTATGTTATTGTGTAAATGAACCACATTTTCTATATCCATTCTTCGACTGAGGGATGTCTGAGTTGTTTCCAGCTTCTGGTTATTGCAAATGAGGTTGCTATGAACATGGTGGAGAATGTGTCCTTGTGGTATAATTGGGCATCTTTTGGGTATATGCCCAAGAGTGGTATCGCTGGTTCTTCAGGTTGAACTATTTCCAGTTTTCTGAGGAACTGTCAGATTGATTTCCAGAGCGGTTATACCATTTTACAATCCCACCAGCAATGGAGGAATATTCATCTTTCTCTATATCCTTACCAGAATGTACTGTCAACTGAGTTTTTGATTTTTGCTATTTGAGTTGTGTAGAGTAGAATTTCAGGATTGTTGTGATCTATATTTCACTGATAACTAAGGATACTGAACATTTACTTATTATTATTATTTATTTACATTTCTTTTTTAATTTTTTAATTTTTTATTAGATTTTTTTTATTTACATGTCATATGATATCTCCTTTCCTGGTTTCCCCTCCAAAACATAGGGAAAAAAATACACCTGTTCACTCTCCCCTCCCCCTGCTCACCAACCCACCCTCTTTGCTTTCTGGCCCTGGAATTCCCCTACACTGGGACATAGAACCTTCACAAGACTAAGAGCCTCTTCTTCCATTGATGACCAATTAGGCCATCCTCTGCTATACATATGCTTATGCAGCCAATAGTCCCACCATGTGTACTCTTTGGTTGGTGGTTTAGTCTCTGGGAGCTCTGAGGGTAGTAGTTAGTTCATATTGTTGTTTATCCTAAGGGGCTGCAAACTCTTCAGCTCCTTGGGTCCTTTCTCTAATTCCTTCATTGGGGACCCTGTGCTCAGTCCAATCACTGTGAGCTTCTACTTCTATATTAATGGGGTATTGTCAGAGTCTCTCAGGAGACAGCTATATCAGTCTCCTGTCAGTCAGCACTATGTACATTTCAAATGTTATCCTCTTTCCTAGTTTCACATCTAGAAACCCCCTATCCCATCCTCCCTCCCCCTGCTTCTATGAGGGTGCACACCTACGTGCCTAGCCACTCCTGCCTACCTGCCCTGGCATTCCCCTATACTGGGTCATCAAGCCTTCATGGGAACAAGGGCCTCTCTTCCCAATGATGCCCAACAAGGCCATCCTCTGCTACATATGCAGCTGGAGCCATGGATCCCTCCTTGTGTACTCTTTGGTTGGTGGTTTAGTCCCTGCAAGCTCTGAGGGGTCTGGTTGGTTGATAATGTTTTTCCTATGGGACACAAACCCCTTCAGCTACTTCAGATCTTTCTCCTACTCCTCCATTGGAGACACTATGCTCAGTCCAATGGTTGGCTGTGAACATCTGCCTCTGTATTTGCCAGGCTCTGGAAGAGCCTCTCAGGAGACAGCTATATCAGGCTCCTGTCAGCAAGCACTTCTTGGCATCCTCAATAGTGTCTGGGTTTGGTGTCTGTATATGGGATGGATTTCTAGGTGGGGGAGTCTCTCAGTGGTCTTTCCTTCAGTCTCTGCTCTACACTTGGTCTCTGTATTTCCTCCTGTGAGTATTTTGTCCCCCCTTCTAAGAAGGACTGAAGCATCCCACACTTTGGTCTTCCATCTTCTTGAGTTTGATGTAGTCTCTGAATTTCTTTAGGTATTTCCAAGCCATTTGAGATTCCTCAGTTTAGAACTCAGGTGCCCCTGCTCCTCACCAACACCCAAAAGTATAGGTTTTTAGAATATATCATTCTGATTCTCTAGATATCTTTGGTATTTGTTGTTATCTCTTCCTTTTCATTTATGATTTTGTTCATTTGGATATTTTTCCATGTCTTTTAGTTAGTTTGGATAATGCTTGTCTATCTCATTGATTTCCTCAAAAAAGAAACTGTTTTATTGAGCCTCTGTATTGTATTTTTGTTTCTACTTAATTGATTTTAGCCTCCAGTTTATTTATTCTTGCTTTCTACTTCTTTTGCATTCATTTCTTCCTTTTGTTCAAGAGCTTTCCTATGTGATAAGTTGATAATATGAAATTTCTCCAGTTTCTTGTTTTTTAATTGGTTATTTCATTTATTTACATTTCAAATATTATCCCCTTTTCTAGTCTCCCCTCTGGAAACTCCCTATCCCATCCCTTAATTCTATGAGGGTATTCCCCCACCCACCCACTCACCCACTCTTGCTTTGCCACACTGGCATTCCCCTACACTGGGGCATCAAACCTTCACAGGACCAAGGGCCTCTACTGCCATTGATACATGACAAAGCCATTCTTTGCTATATATGTGTCAGGAGCCATGGGTTGCTTTATGTGTACTCTTTGGTTCAGAGTCCCTGGGAGCTCTGGAAGATCTGGTTGGTTGATATTGTTGTTCTTCCTATGGGCTGCAAACCCCTTCAGCTCCTTCAATCCTTTCTCAAATTCCTCCATTGGGGACCCTATGCTCAGTCCAATGGTGTGCTATGAGCATCTGCCTCTGTATTTCTCAGGAGACAGCTCTATTATACTCTTGACAGCAAAGCACTTCTTGGCATCCACAATAGTGTTTGGGTTTGGTGTTTGTATATGGGATAGATCCCCAGGTGGGGCAATCTCTGGATGGCCTTTCCTTCAGCTTCTGACCCACAATTTGTCTCCATATTTCCTCCAAGGAGTGTTTTGTTCCCCTTTCTAAAAAGGACTGCAACAACTACACAATCTTCCTTCTTCTTGAGCTTCATGTGGTCTATGAATTGTATCTTGAATATATTGAGCTTCTGTGCTAATATACAATTATCAGTGGGTGCATACCATGTGTGTTCTTTTGTGACTGGGTTCCCTGCTTCAGGATGATATTTTCTAGTTCCATCTATTTGCCTAAGAATTTCATGAATTTGTTTTTAATAGCTGAGTAGGACTCCATTGTACAAATATACCACATTTTCTGTGTCAATTCCTCTGTTGAAGGACATGTGGGTTCTTTCCAGCTTTTAGCTATTACAAATAAAGCTGTTATGAACATAGTGGAGCATGTGTCCTTGTTATATGCTGGAGCATCTTTGGGGTATAGGCCTAGGAGTGGTATAGCTGGGTCTTCAGGTTGAACTGTTTCCAATTTTCTGAGGAACTTATGAACTTATTTCCAGAGTGATTGTACCAGCTTGCAATACCACTGGCAAAGGAGGAGTGTTCCTCTTTCTCCACATCCTTACCAGCATCTGCTGTCACCTGAATTTTTGATCCTACCCATTCTGACTCATGTTCGGTGGAATCTTGGAGTTATTTTGATTTGCATTTTCCTGATGACTAAGGATATTGAACATTTCTTTAGGTGCTTCTCTACCATTCAATATTACTAAGTTGAGAATTCTCTGTTTAGTTCTGTACCCCATTTGTAATAGGTTTATTTCTTTCTCTGGAGTCTAACTTCTTTGTATATGTTGGATATTGCCCTCTATCATATGTAGGATTGGTAAATATCTTTTCCCAATCTGTTGGTTGCCGTTTTGTCCTATTGGCAATGTCCTTTGCCTTACAGAAGGCAAAGTCCCTGCTTGGGGGATGGAGCCACCCTCTTACCTCCAAATTTTTAACCTAGAATGGCTCCTGTCTAAAGGAAATACAGGGACAAAGTGTGGAACAGAGGCTGAAGGAAAGGCCATCCAACGACTGTCCTACCTAGAGATCCATCCCATATTTGGACACCAAACCCAGACACTATTGCAGATTCCAAGAAGTGCTTACTGACAGGATCCTGTTATGTGTCTCCTGAGAGGCTCTGCCAGAGCCTGACAAATAAAGAGACAAATACTCACAGTCAACCATTGGACCAAGTAGGGAGCCCTCAGTCGATGAGTTGAGAAAGGACTGAAGGGGCTGAAGGGGTTTGCAACCCCATAGAAAGAACAACATTAGCCAACCAGAACCCCCAGAGCTCCCAGGGACTAAACCACCAACCAAAGACAACACATGGAGAAACCCATGACTCTAGCCCCATGTGTAGCAGAGGATGGCATTGTCTGACATCTATACAGGGTCCTTGGTCCTGTGAAGGCTCAATTCCCCTGTGTAGGGGAATGTCAGGGCATTGAGGTGAGAGTGGATGAGTAGGATGGGGAGCACCCTCATAGAAGCAGGAGGATGGGATATGAGGTTCTGGAGGGGAAAGAAAGGGGATAACATTTGAAATATAAATACATAAAATATCCAATAAAAAATAAATTATATATTGAAAAAAGAAGTCCTACCCATTTTTCTCTTGATCCCTTTTTCTTTTGCTCTCTCACATTCCAGCTCTCATTTTCTCACTCTCTTGCTCTCTCTTGCTATCTCTCTTCTTCCCTTGGCTGGCAAAAGTCCTATCCTTTTCTATCTTCTGGCCAGTCATTGGGTGGTCAGCATTTATTGACCAGGCAAAGGATACAAGACAAGAATTGTTTACACAATCTTGAGATAAGCATTTTTTTTTTGGCATAAACATTACAACACACTGTCCAGATTTAAACAAGATATGAAGGCAGATAAATCAACATTTGAAAAACACAAGTATAACCTTTATATAATATACAAAACTATTATGCCTACAATATATGCTAACAGAGAACCTCAAATTTTTCCAAGGTTTAAAATAGCATAACATTGTGTGCACAACACAACAGAATCATTTAGAATTGACTGGTTGCCTAGAACTTCACTGTGTTTCTCTTATTCCTTCTCTTCTCCTACTTAATCCCTAGCAAGCATTAATATTTACATGGTCACTGAGAGTGTACCCACTCCACACAATAGTGGTACTAGATATATCTGGTATCAACCTATAGAGGCCAGGTTTTTCATTTAACAAAAAGTGAAAAACCTTAAGATTCCTCCATAATTTTTCAAGGCCCAATGGCTAATTTCTTCCCATTCCCTTATACAAAATGTACTACAATATGTTTATCCACCATCTTTTAAAGAATATCAGTACTGGAAATGGTGAGTAAGGCTGCTACATTCTCATGCAAGTTTTCTCTTGCACACTTACTTTCAAACCACTCAATAGCAACTATCTAGGAGCAGACTGACTCTGAGAGAAGAGGATAATTTGCTTTGGTCTTTTGTTCTTGTTTTTGTTTGGGTTTAGTTTGGTTTTGATTTAGATTTGAGGAGAAGGAGAGAATAAAGTTGGGTGTGAAGGAAGGTAGGGAGGAATTGCAGAAGGGTAAAATATGAACAAAATATATTCTCTAAAAAAAATTCATTTAAAAGAAAAGTTACCACATTCTCTTCTAAAATGACAGTCATTATAAATTTTCATTTAAAAAGCAAATAAAATTTCAAATTGTTTCAGATCTTTTTGAATATTAAGAAATCTTGGGGTCAGGATTTTCTTTTCAAATTTAGTCATCCTGATTGATGTAGTACATTTAATGTTTTTATTTTGTAATTCCTTAATTTCAAATAAAGTTTACATTTTTTTCATGCTGATGATACATCCCCATATTTTCTTTGATGACATGGCTATTCAGATTTTTGCCTTTGTCTTACTATTTCATTCTTTGTGATTTAATGCTTAATGTTATTTATTTATTGTAGATAAATGTTTCTCAAGGGATATGCATTTTAAAAATATTCTCTGTCATTATGTGATTTGCTTTTTGTTTCTTCATTGACACACAAGCAGAAAAAAAAGTAGCCAAATGAGTATAATCAGATAAAAATTACGTTATTAGAACTTCATATAGAAACTTTTGTCCCATGAGCCCAGTCAACTGCTCGAAAGAATTGGTATTTCCACTTCCAGCCAAGATGACCAATCTTGAATCTTCCTTTGTGTTCTTGATCACTCAGTGTTATAATGAATGATTTCAATTTATATATACAGAAAATTTTATCTCTAATTATCTGAAACTTAGTTATTAGTTTACTTAAATAGCTATACAAATAAGTAAAAAAATAATTCATAAGAAGGAAAATCTGATGAAGTTGAAATATATCCATATTTTAAATGAGCAGACAAAAGCACAAAAACCAATTGTGCTATATGCAGAAGTCGCAGCATTTAAATAAAAACAGACATTCCAGATAGGAGAAATCTCTATATGAGCTACTGGTTAGAGAGTGTTCACAGGCCTTCCAAATAATACAGGATGTTACCTTTTCTCTTGGTTGCCCATCAGAGGTCAATAGTAGGCTCCTTTTCTTAAATACATGGTACACTTTGGACATTTGGCACAGAAATCAAGTTGGAACTGAACTGGAGGCTTCCTCTTTTTTGGCTATCATTCATGGTGCCAGAAAAGGTAACATAGGTCATTGCAAGAAAACCTTTATTAAGTTTCACTTATCTATAGATTATACGTGCTATAATACTGTCCTTCCAGTAAAGAGATAATGATTCCACAACTATTTGAGAGATAATTTTCCTTATATTACATAATGTACCCAAGTAAACTACAGTCTTTTTTTTTAATTCGATATTTTATTTATTTCCATTTCAAGTTTTATCCCCTGGCTTCCCCTCCTCAAACTCCCTATCGTATCCCCCCCACCCCGCTTCTATGACCCATTTCATCCAGCTCTAGTTGGTTGATAATGTTGTTCTTTCTGTGGGGTTGTGAATCCCCTCAGCTCCTTCAGTCCTTTCCCTAACTCCTTCCTTGGGGTCAGGAAGATTGCTCAGTCCAATGGTTGGCTATGAGCATCCATATCTGTATTTGTAAGGCTTTGGCATAGCCTTTCAGGAGACAAATGAAAATGTATACCTACTTCTGGACTATAATCTTATATCATGCCTCGTGGTTGTACACCTGATTGAAACTTCTATTTTTATTCATTTTTTAAAAATATTTTCTACTATGTAGCCCAGATAGCCTGCAAATTCAGGATCCTTGTAACCCTCTCTTTGGGGTGCTGTGAGTACAAGCCTACTTTACCATTTAAGAAATACTAGCAATGTTTTTGTTGACATTTTATTTTAGTTGTTGCTTCTTTGATTTAGTTTATTTATTTGTTTGCTGCTGTTCATAATGCTTTTCATTTGATATAAGGTATCTCTACACCATCCACCATGAACTGTAACTTACTATGTATGTAAGACTGGCTTTAAAATTGTCATCCTCCTGCCTCAGTTTCTTTAATTCTTATATCTTATGCATGTGCCACCATAGTGTTTCTTGTTCTCCCCCCCTCTCTCTCTCTCTCTCTCTCTCTCTCTCTCTCTC
>JADRCD010223123.1:0-43292 GCA_019843815.1 Montemys delectorum
AGAAGGCTGCAGAGAATGGCCCAGTCAGGTATGCTGAATGACTATAGAGGATTCATCTTTCCTGGAAGTTCAGTAAGATGTCTGTCACAGGGTTTAGAATTGTGACCGCTCCCATGATCCTCAGCTGCAGGAATGCTAAGGGCTCATCTGTTTAAACACAACAGCTGTTTAGAAAAGAAGATTTGGATTGTGTCCAGTTTGTCACTGGCATTTATAACCAGTTGAGTTGTGTGCCCTCCTAGGCAGCTGCTGGTTCAGAGTTGTCACCAGGGCAACTCATCTGTGGTGACTAGGTAATGAGTTGTCTTGTGGCTCTGATGGTCTTTCCTTGGCTGCCTGAAAGGTTGGGCTGGATGTGCTCTGAAGGTCTTTGCTGCCCTGGTCTGGAAAGGCTCAGTGGTAGGGAGGAAAAGCCTCCTGAGGGCTGGAGAGGATCTTTCCTGTTTGTCACTTGTCCAGGAAGCTCCTGAAGCACTTGGAACTGCATCCATTTTCCTCGTGTCTGACTGTGGCAGCCATTGAGGGCGCAGTGGAAAGTTCCCCCAGGAAGCTTTTTCAGTGCTGAGGCTCTTGCAGCTTGCCTGTGTAAATGCTAATGAGAAGTAGGTGATACCTGCAGTGTAAAGGACTTTTAGCCCGAGGCGTCAGGCCAGTCCACATCTTAATGTTCTGATTAGTTGTAGTTTGTAAAAACAGTTACCTTGTTGTTGGGATCACATTTGTGACTCCCTTTGGTTTCTGTGACTGAGAGAGCTGGCCTACCCGTGGGCAGCTGAAGCTTTGTAACAGGCCTGTGGCTTTGTTCCACTTACCCCTCCTTGTTTTTGTAGTGCTGGGGTTGGAACCTGGGGCCTAATGCATGCTGGTCCAGCAATCGGCCCTGAGCTGCACCCTCAGCTCTGCTAGACTTTTCCAGATGGGCCTCTTCACCCCACCCTGTCTACCCTCGCTCAGGCTGCTGCTACTTAGCCCAGTTTTCTCACAGGTTTCTCCTGTCTAGTGAACTTCCATCTTCAGATTTCAAGGCATGTTATCTGCCACTTTCCAGTGATCCCCATCGCTGGAAGTGGGAGTGATTCCAGCTCCGTGAGTGCTATGCAGAGCATTCTGGCACGAGTCTCTCTGTGTTACCCCACCTCAACTTCTGTCAAGTGGTCCTGGCAGTCCTGCCTGTTACCATTGCTATGATGGTGACTTGTGTGTGGCACAGGGTGAGTCTGCTGCCATCCATGGTCTCTAGGTGGGCCTGTTGGTATGGCTTGGCACACACTGCCTTTCTAATGCCCTCTTTAGTCCTTCCTGTTTCCTCTCCCTCCTGCAGACAACATAAAACAAAAGGTTTTATTATGGGAAATTTCAAGAGACACGAAAATAAGAATTACATAACTCTTGTCATAGTTAGCTTCAATTGATAACTTGACCTACCTGGAAAGGAAAAGGGAACTTTAATTAAAAATTGCCTCTGAGGGCATGATTGTAGAGCTTTTTTGTTTGTTTGTTTGTTTGTTTGTATTAATAATTGATGTAGGAGTGCCTAGCCCACTGTGGGCAGTAGCATTCATAGGTAGGTGGGCCTGGGCTATATACAAAAGATAGTTGAAGCTGAATATGGTGGTTCATGCCTTTAATCCTAGCACTTGGAAGGCAGAGGCAGATGGATCTCTTAGTTCAAGGTCACCTTAGTTTACAAATCAGGTTCCAGGATAGTCCTGAATACATAGAGAAACCCTGTCTTCAAACTAACTAACTAGCTAGCTAACTAACTAACTAACGAATGAACGAACATAGTTGAGCAGACTAGAGGGAACAAGCCAGGGAGCAGCATTTCTCTGTGGTTTCTGCTTCAGGCTCCTGCCTTGAGTTCCTGCCCTGGCTTCCCTAGATGATGGACAAAGCCTGAAAGTCAAATAAACCCTTCCCTTTCCAAGTTGCTTTTAGTTGCTGTTTTAGCACAGCAGCAGAAAAAGCAAACTAGAATAATCTGTATGCCTAGCTTGATAATTTCAGGACCTTTTACAGTCTTGTTTCATTCACCTCTCCCTGGGTGCTTTTCTTTTTAGTGAAAGAGTAGGGCTGGACACAATTTCCTAGTCTCCCTGCCTTTGCCTTCTGAATGTTAGAATTACTAACATGCACTATCCCCCCAGCAGGACTGGAGTGTTTAAAGCAAGGCCAGACACAGTGTCCTGTAGTGTTTACATTCTTCAATGCCCAGCTCTGGTTTAGCGCTTGCCTGCCCCTCTTTGGCCAGTTTGATCTAATAAAATGAATCCAGTCTCCCAAGGGCCTTTGCACATGTTCCTCTATCTCACGCCTCATTTCTTTCTATGGAAAAGTTTTAGTCACTTAGGCTCCTTGTCTGAAAGCCTTCTATGAACCCAGTAGGTGCCCCCTTTTGTCTAGTTTGCTTTCATCCCACTCTGTTGGCTTAACCACCTGTTAAGCCTGATCACAAGACAAAGCGGATTCTGCTTTGGGCAGTTACTGAAACCCGTAGGGCCTAGTGTGCTGGACTCTCAGTGGACTGATATCCCTGAAGTGTTCTGATCTCTGTCCTCTGCTGTGTAGATTTCCAGTTTCTCCACCCCAGGGCAGGGCTCAGTGACATTTCAAGTAGTTACTGCTCTTGGCTCCCTCTCTATGTGTAGGAACCAAATTAAACTCAAGCCCACCCTCCTCCTCTCTCCCCTTTAGATTGTATCTTTTCCCTCACCTTGACCTTTTGCAGATTTCCTATGCTCATTAGAGAAGAACTGTGGGAGGAGGTGTGGAAGTGGGAGCAAGCACCTTTTGCACCTTTCTCATGGCCACCCCTGCTCTCCCTCTAGGCTGGGCTAGGGGTTCTGCCAGATTGGGGAGGTGAGGCTGTTTTTGCCTCCTCACTGCACTGTCCTTTGGTTCTGGTCTTGCACTTGACCTTTCTCCCAATGTGGGCATTCCCTTGCTGTAGTTACTCATTTGTTTGGGAGGCACAGCTCACTGCAGTGCCTGGGGCTTGGGGAGGCTTGTTGCTGGGTTCAGTTCCTGCCATTGCTGGCCAGCACTGGCCGGTGCTGGGCTGGGCTTCTTCTTGCATACTTGATGCAAAATAGGACTTCTTGATGTCTTGGCTTGACTAGCAGGCTTTGGCAAACTGGAAGCTAAAGCCATGACTGTGCTGAGCTGCCCACCAGCCCTCTGCCTGGGATGCTCGTGGCTTCATGCATATACCCCTCCCTCCTGTCCTATAAAGGTCAAGCAGCTATAGTCTCACATGTCATTGTCCTTTAGCCTTCATGTGGCTGCACTGGTCACACTGTATCACGGGATGTCCAGGGTTGAAACTGTGGGTCACCTTTGGATACGTAGCATCTGGTAGATACTTGGTGACTGAGCCTTACCCTGATATATTTTCAAGAAAACTCAAGGGCTATGCTTCTTCAGCTGAGCATGAGACCTCAAGGGCTCAGCAATCAGTTATGATATCATACTTCATCTTACAGAAAGTAACTTGCCCATGGCCATATGCTAGCCCTCTTTGTGAGGCTGGCGGGGAGGCTGCCCGCTATTTGGAAGAGCAGAGTTGCTCCTTGCTGCTGAGGCCCACTTCCCTGAAGGTAATGTGGGAGCAGTGATCCAACACAGGCTTGGGTGTGATCAGGGATTGCCTTGACTGTAATGGGCAGAATAGCCACAGGCCCCTCCTCCTCACTAGAAAGGCAGCAGCTCTCCATTGCAGTAAGCTGCAGATACATTAAGTTGAGGGTCTTAGCAAGTAATTGACCTTCATGCTGGTACTCTCATGAAGGAAAAGGACTGTCCAGTGCCTCAGCTAACCACCTGACATGAAAGGGGGCACTAGTGAATAGCTGTGCTCGAGAAATGCCAAACCCTCCTGTCTTTCTTTTCACCAAGAATCCGAGTATCTGAGTGGCTCTTCTCCCTCCTCATGCCTGCCTGTGTGTTCTAGGTCAGAGAGTGGTACTGTGTTATTTCAGTCAGTAGGCTTCTGACAGTTGGTCATCTGACAGTGGTCGCCACCCCTAGCCACCACGAATGGTCTGGGCTCAGTTCTTTCCATGCCTGTATACTGCTAGAATCTGCTGTGTTCTGAGTGTCTGCATGAGAAAGTGGCTACACTTGTAAGTCACTGAGTCATGATCATTTCTCAATTGAGAGCAGAGCACCCTTTGCTAGGAAATACCCAACCTGCACATTGCAGACAGATTGAGCCCCACTATGTAGGCACCTGCTATCTGAGCACCATGCTAGACATGGTGAGTGAAGGTGATAAATACCCAATCCTGGGGTGCAGCTCACTCACCTAGCAAGAGTGCAGTGCCCAAATCCTCTGCTTATAACCATGATTTTTGGCTCCACTGCTGGGTCCCAACCTCTCCTCCCATTTTTTTTTTTCTTTAGTCAGGAGCCTTATATGGCTCAGCATACTGTGTTCCCTATTGTCACCAAGGGATGTAAGTCACAGAGGAAAACTGAACAGTATTTGAGCACAAAGGTGGTTTTGTCTTGCTATCCAGGTATTTTAAGTTTTATCTTGTTGTTACAGCTCACTGCATTTTAATTCTGCCCCTGCATAATACGGATGCAGATCTCTAGAGCTGTCCCCCGAACTTGCTTATTGGTCCTTGGATACAACTAGTTTGCCCTTACCCTGTTCCAGCCCAAAGCTGTGCTTGTTTTAAGGGGTTCTTGTTGATTTCAAGAGAGTACTAAATGAATGTCTTACATCTATTCAGAGGGAGAAATAGTCACGTGATCAACTTTAGGACACTCTTGTTTGTTTCTTTCTCTGTGACCAAACACTTGACAGAGACACTTAAGGGCGAGTTTCTTTTGGCTCGAGGTTCGGGTAAGGTGGGGGGAGGCCAGCAGCAGTGGTGAGGGAGCTGTTCACATTGTACCTGCAGAGGGGGCAGCGGAGCCCAGCCTATGGGATGGTGCCACCCACACTTAGAGTGGGTCCCTGGAAAAGCCCTCACAGGTGCTAGGCGAGTCACATCTGGTCAAGCTGACATTGATGATAAGCCATCTCACACACCAGTTTTCTTGCACTGTCAGCCCTAAACCTGGCTGACTTGGTCTGCTTTTGTCATAACTTCCCACATTTTCATGACATGGGCTGGTGATAGCATAGCAGACAGTGCTGTGTACTTCTTCCCTGTATGCTTGCTCCACATTTACAGGGGAGGCCCTCCAAAGCCCAGTGAAGCTGAGTCCTGCTACCCTAAGGAAGTGCCATGCCGGTGGCTACCTTTCTTGTACTTGGAGGTGGCATAACCAGACTTGTGTGGAGTTCTGGTTCCTTTTTAAGTTCATGGACCGGAGAGTCTTTCTTTGTATCTGAGAAACTTCAGTTTATGCTTTTTTTTTCTTTCTCTCTCTCTCCTTGTTAACCCAAGAGCATTTACCTGTTTACTTGAAGCCTTTATAGCTTTTCTTTGGCATGTCTGAATCACCAGCATCTCTTCACCCCATAGCACAACAGTCACCCCATAACCCAGATGTCTGCTGAGTTGTTCCTAGGTAGGTAGCTGAAACAGTGAGGACACAGGGCTATCCTCAGTGGAGTGGCCACGCTTTTACCACAGTTTTATATTAGTTACATTTATATTGCTGTAACAAAGCACCATGATCTAGACAACTTGTGAAAGAAAGCATTTAATGGGGCTTATGGCTGCAGAGAGAGTCCACGATGACAGAGCAAAGGCATGGAAGCAGGGACAGCTGGCAGTTTACATCTTGGTCTGTCCATAAGCAGGAAGCAGAGAGGACACACTGGGAATGGTGGGAGGCTTCTGAAACCTCAGTGCCTGCACCCCTCCTCTAACAAGGCCACCCCCCTAATCCTCCCCAAATAGTTCCACCGACTGGGGACCAGGTATTCAAATATAGGAGCTTATGGGGGCTATTCTCATTTACACCACCACCATAGTTTTATTGAGAATAGCATGTAACATAAATCTTACAACTTATTTATTTCTAGAATTTTCTTTTTTCTTTTTTTTTTTTTTTGAGACAGGGTTTCTCTGTATAGCCCTGGCTGACCTGGAAGTCACTCTGTAGACGAGGCTGGCCTTGAACTCAGAACTCCGCCTGCCTCTGCCTCCCCAAGTGCTGGAATTAAAGGTGTGCGCCACCACCGTCCTATTTCTAGAATTTTCTATTTAACATTTCCAGACTGCTGCTGATTGTGGATAACTGAGACTATGGAAAGCTGAGCTGTAGTTATAGGGATGGCTGTCCTTTAGATGCTGGGAGTCCTGAGGGGAACCTTGCTCATGTGTCCACTTCAACATCCTGCCTGGGTCTCCATTTGCCCAGCTGCGTATCTGCTTCTCCATCCGGTGGTCAGCTCAGGGAGCTTTGAATGCCTCACCATTTGTGTAGTTGTGTGTGTGTGTTCTTGTATGTGTATATGTGTGCCCCGTGTGGAGGCCATAGGGTGTTGTTTCTTAGGCACTGTGCACTTTTTGAGTGAGCTTCTCCTACCCGTTGGTGAGTAAGCCCCAGGAATCTGGGCACTGGGATTACAATTACCATTTCTGGCTTTTCAAATTTGAGACTTGAAGCATAGGGTCTCATGCTTTCAAGACAAGCACTTTACTGACTGAGCCATCTCCTTGGCCCAGATTCCCATTTAAAATTATGGTTGGGCAGTGGTGGCACACACCTTTAATCCCAACACTTGGGAGGCAGAGGCAGGCAGATTTCTGAGTTTGAGGCCAGCCTGGTCTACAGAGTGAGTTCCAGACAGCCAAGGCTACAGAAAGACCCTCTCTAGAAAAGACCAAAAAAAAAAAAAAAAAGTTTTGTAATTCAGCCTGTTTTCCTTGCATTGAATGCATCAATTTAAGCCACTATGTCATCTATAGTTTCTGTGATGAGCTGGATTTATCTGAGCATCCAGAGAAACTGGACTCTCAGACTCTCCAGTGAATAGGAAGCAGTTGGGCCACGATTGAAGGATTTTGTTGCAATTCTAGCTGTGAGCTCTCAGCTGCTGCTCCAGGTGCCTGTCACTCTAACTTCATTCCACCATCCTGGAGCATAACCCCTGGAAGCCCTAAATGAACAGGAGTGTGTTTTCCTGTTAAACCACTGGGATAGTTTCACTGTCCTCTTGCACAGAGCGGGTCTGAAGACACTTCTTTTCTAGGAGGGAATGCACCTAGTACTGGATAGGCACATTGTAGGCACTCAGTAGGTCTCAGTTTTCTTTCCCTGCCTTCCCTGTGCCATGTTCCACGATGACTGTCAGGCTCAGGTGGGGTGTGTTACTTTTTTTCTGTTGCTGTGATAAAATACCATGACCAAGACAATTTATGGAAGGAAGGGTTCATTTGGGGCTTCCAGAGGATTATGGTCCAGGATGGTGCTATGAAGTTATGGCGGCAGGCACCTGGAGCAGCAGCTGAGAGCGCACAGCTAGAATTGCAGACAGGAAACAGAGAGGGCTAATTCAGAATGGCCTATGTCTTTTGAAAGTTTTTTTTTTTTTTCCCAGACAGAGTTTATTTGTATAGCCTTGGCTGTCCTGGAACTCACTCTGTAGACCAGGTTGGCCTTGAACTCAGAAATCCACCTGCCTCTGCCTGCCAAGTGCCGGGATTAAAGGCGCTTAATACCACCACTGCTGGGCTGTCTTTTGAAATTCTAAAGCCTGCCCCTATGACATACTTCTAGCAAGGCCACACATCTCCTAATCTTCCTCTAACCTACCAGCTGGGTACCAGGTATTAAATGCCTGAGACTTATAGGGGACATCTCATTTAAACTACCACAGTGGGATAACAAAATTAAAAAAAAAAAAAAAAAAAAAAAAAAGGCAACCTAGAAAACCAGCAGTGGGTGTGGCAGCCTCCACTCCCAGCCCCTTGCTTTTAAATGAGCAGTTGTGTTGGTTCTGTGTGTGCACTCAGACATTGAGGCATTAGTGTTTTCACATGCTCAAAGAAACCACAGTGTTCTGCTGGCAGTTCTCAGGGATCCTTGGTCACAACAGTGTACTTGGGGACCTCTACCGATGAAGCTGGAATGGAGTAATTTCCTAGCTAGCTGTCTCATAGGGATGGTGCCTTTCCTGTTGTGACCTCTCCCAAGTAGAGAAGCATCTTTTCCAGTTGCTTAACTAATGTAGGCATGGCATGTCTTGCTTTTCAGGAGCAGTGTCACATCTGTGGGGGCCTCTGGGAAGCAGAAACTCCTTTGCTCAATCTCCCTTTCGCCTTGGTCCTCAGGGAACATTGACAGCACCTGCAGTTTTCTGTGGCCTGCAGTGTGCTTCCCAGAGAGCCTCAGAGGCACAGGAAGTATTTGCTGCCAGGAGCGAGGCACCGCCGATTGCTAGCAGCCTCTACCAGCCTCCCTGGCTTTCCTGGCCACCCCACCCTGCAGCAGAGTGGTCTTTCAGAGCACAGGTTTGGCCATACAGCGCTGCAAAGATTGGCTAAGGACTTCTGTGCACTCACAGGCCTGGGCTGTTTCAGTTGTGTTCCAACTTGGCACCTGGTCACCCTGTGATGCCTATAAACACCCTGATGTCCCATGCTTTGTTTCAGTGGACTCTTAACTCTTCTTTTTGCTTGACTCATGGTTCCTCTCTTGTGTGTTTGTTTAGAATCATACACTGGGAGAATTCTAACCCCACAATGAGATGCCCTTCTGTGAGCTTCTGCTCTCCCCACAATGATGTCATTATGACCTGACTCAGTTGAGCTCTAGGTACTGGACCAGGACTGGGGACCGTACCATCCTATTTGTCCTGGTATTTCTGGTGTCCACCAAGGCTCATCAGAAGAAAACAAACCAACAAGGACAACTCCAGCTAGGAAAATAGCATTTCATACCCACAGTTTTGAGAGACAGAAATGGGGAATCGTGGTGGGTCCTCATTTGCTGATGGGTTGGGGTCTCTGACAGCTGCAGGAGATCTTTGATTTATGCATTCCACTCATGAGAGACTTGCTGAAGGATAATGCATATTAAAGTTGTTGTTGTTTTTTAAAACTAGTTTGGGGATATAAAGAGAAGGCAAATTGTAGGAAAAGGACAGGATCAGGGTAAAGTGAAAGTTAAAGAAACACCTTGTTTAAATTAGAGTTTCCACTGCTGTGAAGAGACCATGACCAAGACAACTCTATAGACAGCAACATTTAACTGGGGCTGGCTTACAGGTTCAGAGGTTTAATCCATTTCTGTCATGGCAGGAAGCATGGCAGCTTGCAGGCAGATTCAGTGCTGGAAGAGCCAAGAGTTCTTGATCTGAAGGCAGCCAGGAGGAGATTGGAATTCGACAATGGGCAGAACTTGAGCATAGGAGACCTCAAAGCCCACCCCCACAGTAACATACTTCCTCCAACACAGCTAAACCTACTCCAACAAGGCCACACCTCTTAATAGTGCCATTCCCTATAGGCCAAGCATTCAAACACATGAAGAGGCCAAACCTATTCAAACCGACACACACCTCATAGTATTGTGCAGTGTGAAGCTTGGGCCTGCTCCTCATCTTTTTAAACCTGGGAGGCATGGTGTCTAAATGGGACTAAAGCATTGGCCTTGGGGCCAGGATGCCTTGGTTCACAGTCTACTTCGTCACTGGTTTGTAACTTTGAACAATCCTGTCCCTTGGTGTGTAAACTAGGGCTCAGGATGGTCTCCACCTCAGGGTTTCTTTGAGCCCAGAGCTTATGATAAGTTAAAGTCACAGGAAAGTGGCTGACATGCTAGGAGCTGAGAACACATTTTGCAGTGATTAACATATTCTGCTCTATTTATCAGACTGCTCCATCCACAACAATATAACATAAAATTATGACAGATTAGGCTAGGGGATAGTTTAGCTAGTAAAGGGCTTGTTTTACAAGCATGGGGACCCGAATTTGATTCTCTCAGAAGCATGGTAGTGTGCATACATGTAATCTCAGCAATGAGGAGGCAGAAACATGAGGATCCCTGAGGCCAGCTGGCCAGCCAGCCTGGTCTGCTTGGTGAGTCCCAGGTTAGTGAGAGATCCCAAAAAACAAGGTAAATGCTACCTGAGGAGTGGCATATGACATTTAAAGTTGTCTTTTGGCTTCCACAGGTATGTACACACACACACACAGTGTGACAAATCAACTTAACTTGCAAGCCACTGTCAGCATAAGTGTAAAAAACTTACACCCCAAACAAATCTGTAGCTGTAGACATGGCCCCTGTCCGTCAGTGCGTTCCTTCTGCTTCTCCCTGGGCTGCCTAAGACCCTGTTGTAGCCTCCGGGCAGGGACACCAGAAGCGTGCTGCAGTGAGATGACCTAGTCTTCTTGGTGCTGACGTCCTCTCTGTTAGAGAATTCATTTCCAAGGTTGAGAGGCTGTGTCTCTCAAAGCTTCACCCAGGCTGCTTTGCACCTGTCTTTTCTTTTTCTCTAAAATGCCTCTTAATGCTACAGGAATGGTTGTCTGTCAGAAAGAGTCTGGTGTTGTCATTTAGTTGATGAAGGTGGCCACAGTATCAACAGCTGTTAGGAGAGGTGACACTTCAGGATATTTTTCTCTGGAAAAAGGAATGTTTCAAAATGCTGACATTGGAATCTTGAGCTATAAATGACTGGCAGAGTAGGAGCAGGGAGCATGTCCTCAAGGTTCCACAGAAGCATGGCCACTGCTTTGGGGATGGGCCAGAACCCCCAAGCAGTGTTCAGTGCCTTTCCCCATGTGTTCTGGCTGGTATCAGAGAAAGACTTCCTGAGCTGGACATAGTGTCACAGATCAGTCTGCCGCATGGCAGAGGCCTGATTCCTCCTCATACTGTGTACATTCTTACACTAATCAAGTCATGTCAAAATAAAACAAAACCCAAAAAAGTAGAGATCAATATTTTAACTGCTTTTGTTAATGGTTTTCTACCTTGAAAATGGACTTCTTTTCTAGTTCCTCAGGCAGCCTGGCAAGTCGAGCAAGTTCAACATGTGACCCTGGGTAGGCTGTGTGGCTTTGACTCTCAGTTTCCACATCTTTAAGTAAGGGCATCATGGTTCTTACTGTGTCAGGGCCTGGTGGCAGTTCCAGGAGCTAACACTGGTAAAGAAAGGGCATGTTAGCTCTTATAGTGCAGTGCAGTGCAGTGATGAGATGTGTTCCTGAATGTCCATGCCAAGAATGTTGACCTGTGTTACCCACAGTAGGAGCAAGGAGATAGGGTGTGGGAAATCAAGTGTCCCAGGAACACTGTACAACAGACAGGATGGATGCCTGAGCTGTATTGGCTGCTTTCTGGAGGATTTATTTCCATCCATCACTTGCAAATGGCTGTGGGTGTGCAGGCTGTAATGGATCTTGTGTTTAAAGTTCCTGTTGTCATGGCTCAGCAGAGCTCTACCTGGGCCCGCGCCTCAGATTGCCTCTCAGGAATCCAGAGTACTGAGCCTCTTCTACCCATTAGCTGTCAGCTCTGATTTGGTGACTGTGAGACATGGCCTCAGAGCCGTTGGCAGATTGGCCTTAGGAGATGCTAGGTACTGGAGTTTGCCAGCACAATTTGTACTTTGATTAATTTATTTAATCTATCTTGTATCAACCTGCAAGGATAATTATGCACAAATTACTGTTTAAACTGGAAGCTTGTCTCCCCTTCTGAGCCCCATGCTGGTCCATGGCTCTTCACCGAAGTCTTTCTGAGAGTATTTCTTATTCTCTTCTCTTCCCCAAGATACTGGACTCTCCGAAGTGAATACTCTAGTTTGAGTTAAAAGCTTTTGAGAAAAGCAAAGCACTGGTTTGGATTCTGATTCCGTTTGTCATATCTCTCGGGCAGAGAACCAGCTCTTTTATCTTTGCCTGTGAGTTCAATTCCATTTTCTCTCAGCAGTAAGATTTTGTAGCTGGCTGCTGCTGCTTCAATCTTTGAGTCAAGTGGGATTTTCGGAATGGGGCTAGAGCAGGTTCCTAAGTTCTTTGCAAGCTTGGGGAGGGGCTGCGAGTAGCACGTGGGGGGCACCCACAAAGTTGGTTCTGTTTTGTTGACTGCTATTACTAATTATAAGGCATGCCGTTCTTTTTTGTGCTGCTGTGAAACCACCAGAGAAAGCAAGGCACTGTCAGATAATTCTCAGACCCCCTGATGGTGGGAGACATTGCATGCCAGGCTTTGGGATAAGTGAATTATGACTTATTGATGGGGTTGGCTATGCAATCTTAGCTTTACAGGCAGTTTCACTGAAGCTGTGAAAATGTAGGTATTTTTGCTATTGTTCTTTAATGTCCTTCAAGTGAACTCCCAGATCACAGAGAAAAGAGCAATGAGCCTTGCTTTTGGAGGTAGGAAGAGGGAGGCCAGTTTGCCCCAGCCCCCAGACTCTGCTTGAGAAAATGGAAAAGATGGGTGGTGCCTGTGGCCGTGTGTCATATCTGACTTTGAAATGAACACATTCGGCATGTCTTCACTTGCCTTCATAGAAGGTTTTTCCTTTTAATATTTCTGTACAAGACTAAATTCTTGATATTAAACAAGATTCTTGGGACTCAGCAATCAAGAGCACTTGCTTGCATCCAGAAGACCCAAGTTCAGTTCCCAGCACTCATATCAAGAAACTCACAACAGCCTCTAACTTCATCAGGAAAAGCTTGTCATTGTGGCTGGTTCTCTCCCCAGGGCAATTCTCTTGAGCCCAGTCTTCTGGAAGAAACTTGGGAAGTCTGTTGACTTAAGACCACCTGCTGGAAAAGCCCTGTTCCTGGCTTAATTTGTTGGTCACTTGCTGGTTTGGTTTCTAGGAAACGAAAACCAGCCTTCTCATTGGCTTATATTTATGCAAGCATAAATAAGGCTGAATGAAGATCCATCAAAGTTTTTCCTGGTTATTTCAGGCAGGAAAAAGCTAACTGCAGGTGTAAGAGACCATTGGATCACCATACAGAGTGTGGGCGTGGTCTATGCTAACTGTGGTCCCTCCTGGACCACCAGCACTTCCACACCTTTGAGTGTGGTGACTCCATGTACAAATTTCCAGGGAATTAATTGATAATAGTAGGGCGAATTTCCCACTCTTGTGTTTGACCTTCGTTCCCTAGGGACTTATAAATCAAGTCCTTTGAGCATGGCAGTACCTGTTGGTTTGCCAGATGAAGATGCAGAGGGTCAGGGAAGACAAAGACCAGAAGCCTAAAACCAGCCAGCACTGTGGTAGAGGCCTGGACTGTGTATGCCTGTCTCCTCTCCCCTCTAATCCTTTTGACTTGGTTGGCTGAGGATTACATCAGGCATGAGTCTGAGGCTCACCTTTACATATGTCTAGGTTCCTTTAGTAAAGGTTACATTTATTGGGCATCTATGGAACTGAAGGGAATGCCATGTAGGACTTCTAATGGCAACTCCAATGTGGATCTTGGCTTCCTGGGTCTCATGCTCCCTTGTCCCTGTTTCATTGTGTCTTTGTTGGCTTTTCTGTCTGTAGTGGTGGGACAAGGTTTCCCTGTGCTTCTGAGGTCACACCTCTTCAGCTTAGTTGAGGAGAAAGAGAGAAACAGGGAGAGAGATTCAGATGGGCTACCATCTCCAGGTGGAGAGAGCTCAAGAAGACACTGTGAGTAGAAACACTTGAAGCCCTTATTGCTGGTAGTATTTGGGATCATGGCTGGGAGGTAGCATGGCTGGGAGGTAGCCAGATTAGATATTGGGGTGCAGCTCGAACTAAATCTTGGTTTCTTTGTGTGGTTGTTGGGGACTAACAAAGATAAAGAAATGCAGCTGCTGGGTTAATTCACTGTTTACATTTATATTAAAATAATTCATTTTATGGTACTGTGTGTCCAGTGAAGGATCTTTTGATTCTAGTTTTAAAGAGAGGATTGGTGGTCATCTGACCCAGTGCTCTCATTTCTTGTTGGAACAGGAGATTGGCTGTAATATAATTATTAGCCAGGTGTCAACCTTTGTTTTAAAGTTCTAATCTTCCATTTTCCTGTTAGGATGGCACCAATTGGGGACTGTGCAGATGCAAAAAGATTTGTTATTGCATCTTGTCTACCTGCACAGTGTTTGTTAGAGATGGAGTAAGGAGGTGTGAAAAACGCTGGCACTTGTTCTCCCTAATGAGGTTACCTTATCAAAGGCGTGAGGTAAACAATATGCCCTGGTAATTGTGGTGGGAACGTGAAGAAATGCTGTCAGTTTTATCTGAGAGTACAGACTTGGAGCACAGTGCAGACATGATGATCAAGCACATGGACTCAGGTGCTGCTTAGGCTCTGGTGTTGCCGTTCCCTTCCTAGATGTCCTGGTCCACGTGATTTCTTCTCTTTTTGTTTCCTTATCTGAAAAATGGGGCTAACCACCTTACGGATTCACGGAATTGTTAGAGGGCACTTGGTACATAGTAAGGGCTCAGTAACCAGTTGTTCTCCGCACCATCATTCAGAATGAGTGGTCTGGGCTGGGCTTTGACTAATAGGAGGCTTTGCATTGTCTGCAGATTTAATGGCCTTGGTGCTCTGTTGGCTCCAGCAAGCGGTTGGTAGTGGGGCATCTTCTCTGCACTGATGTTAGTCCAAAGGGCGTTCCCCTTCATAATGCTCTGTCTTGGAAGCGGCTTCTCTGTGCTTTAGTGAGTCTGAGACATCTTAATAGCAGATTTCATTTGTGGTTGGCAGTATGAGTTGACCCACATCTAAATCCTTCTTGATCTAATCGTGTCTGCTATCCTGTTTGATCTTGTAAATATTAATTTAGTCTGTTTGTACATGTGGTTTCCAATGGTCCCAAGGTTAATTACTGTATTTTGTTTATAAAGTGCTCACAGGAGGCTGGGCATATTGTGGAGGACTTAGGGAAAACTATCGCCATTTAGGTCTATAGACTGGCAGTAAAACCTGATGAGCATCAAAGTGAAAAGACTTCTCAGGTCTTGTAGCTTGGTGATGATTCCCATTCCAGTCTTTTGTTTCAAGAAGTATGTGGGTAGGTCTAGGGAGATGGTGCAGTGGGTACCGTGGTTGCTTTGCAAACATGAGGATCTGAGTTCAGATCCTCTACATCTGTAGAAAACACTAGATGCAGCAGCATGTGTTTATATCCGCAGCACCAGTGGGTGGAGACAGGAGGATCTCAGGGACTTGCTGGCCAACCAGCCTAGCTCTGGTCTCAGGGAGCAATGCTGTTTAAAGAACAAAGTGGAAAAGTAATTGAGGAACATGACAAGCATGGCCTGACATATGTATACACACAGGGATCATACACACAAACACACATACACACATGCATACACACATCCCAATGTTGCTCTCTGACTTCTACATGCCTACATGACAAACACAACCTGAACACGCACATATGCATACATGCACACACACACACAGTCACACACACTATATAGGCATACCTGTTTTGTGCCTCTTCCCATTCAATGGTAGAAATGTTTCCTAAGAAGCCCTGACATGGTCATTTTGGACCATTGTGCCCAGAGCCACTTGCTGGACTCTGGGGAACCAGGTCTTGTCATAGCACTTCCAGGACACTGAGAGGAATGCATGTCCAGGCGTGCTGGACTAAAGGTCAAAGGAAGGACATTGCAGACTCTTTATGGGGGAGATACTGCTGTGTGTACCCAAAAGAAGACTAGGGAGGGGCTGGCTGGGTTGTCTGTGTTTGATGGGTAATGTTGAGGGTTGGGGAGAAGATGAGAGAATGTTCCTTTTTTTTGCTATATTTCTGTATCTTATTTCTGATTACTTGATATCTTTTAAAATTAGCTTTTTTAGTATATTTGCTTTAAAAAGGAACTATCGCCATGTATTACTTATATACACACATGTATTTGCTAATAGATTATGTATGTATACTAAATCGAGAGGCAGTGTGCCTAGGCATCACCCAGGAGCTGTGTGCTAGACTTTGCTACATCCCACACACTTTGGCTGACTGTGTATTCAGCTAATAAGACTTGGCTATTTTTCTTTGAAGAAGAATTGATGAGGCAGAACAGCGAGGGGCTGGGAACACAGCCTTGGAGCTGCAAGCCTGGCTCTGTATCTAGGTAAGCCATTGGGTCTGTAGCTTGCTTCTGGTGGTTACTGCTCAGGTCTGTTCTTTAACGTCTCTGTCCCTGTGTTTTCAGGGAGAGCCGAGGAAGGATTGATAAGGTAAGCTGTTATTAGATCTTCCTCCCTGCCTTTGGAGGTAAGCGTGTCCTCCATGATACTGTCTCTTCTGGAATATTCCATTTAGCTCTGTGGAGCTAAAGAAACAGCATCTTTACATCCAATTCTCTTCTTTGGTTCTCTTCAGAGCCTCACCAGCTAATAGTTTGCTGAGCACAGTAGCACAGCCGAGTGAAGTGCATGCTCAGGAAAAGTGGGGTGGACCCACCTGGAATATGGGGAGCAGCTGGTGTACCTGTACTTGCCTGGGTGCGCATATGCACATGCATGCATGCATGCATGAGTCTTAACCTTCAAAATGTGACTTCTACAACTTATGCAGATTTATCCTGAGTCCACACTTGAAAACATACATATTGCATTGCTACCAAGTACTGCAGTTAATCCTTTGAAACAGGAGGTCTGGAGAGATGGACCCAGTTGGTAAAATGCTTGCTGCACAAGCATGAGGACCGTAGTTTGATCCCCAGCATCCTCATAAATAGTGAGGCATGACGTTGTGTGCTGGGGAGGCTGAGACAGGCGGATCCCTAGGGCTCTCACTGGGCCAGCCTAGCCTTATTAGGAGCTGCAGTCAGTAAAAGACCCTGCCTCACAAAAAAGGTGGACTCTTGAGGAATGATACCCAAGCTTAGCCTCTGGCCTCTGTATAAGTGAACAGGCACACACGCATGCACGCACGCACGCACGCACGCACAACACTAATTGCATTTTAGGTGAGGGCTGTACTTCCAGATAAAACAGAAGTTTGTAGATAAATAACAGATCCTTTATAAAAGAAAGGTAGCAACACAGTTATGTGTGGTGTGGGACCTTTCAGCCGAGGCTGTTTCTCCTAGCTGCTTCTTTTTGTATTGGGAACTTACAAGACACTTGTGAGGTTATACTGCAGCCTGCTTGTTTCCTTGTCCTGCACCTTCATGTTTGCGCTGTGCAGAGCAAGAAGGGCTGGGCCATGTCTTCCTGTTGCCCTTTTTCTAGGCCTCAGTTTGCTTTGTTTTACTGTTGCTTTTTTGCGCAGTTAGGCTCTTAATATAGTTAAATGGGAAAGGGACCTACTTTGGCACCTTTGTCTCCTCCGTTGGGATCCTTCTGGCCACAGAAGTCTGGCACTCGATGGAGTCATTTTCTAGAATGGGGAGAGTCTTCCTCTGTTGAAGGTCCGAAACACTCAGAGACACTCAGAGATTATCATCCAACATTGTGCCTCTTAGCCATGTGTATCCTGTGAGTCCTTGAGCTGTAGCCTTTGCTACCAAGGAACTAAAATTTCAGTCTCAATTAAGTAGCCGTATGCAGGTTGTAGCTACCGAATTAAAGAACATAGGCCTGGAGACTGGAAGGACTCCTAGGTCATACAGACCAGTACCAACCTCCCTGTCCAGTTAACTATATGTCATCCCCCAGTCCTCTCTCCTGCCCCCAGAGCTGGGACTCAAACCCAGGTAAGTTCCCTTCAGTAAGCCCTGTGCCAGCAGCCTCCATTGCGTAGATGGAAGCAGGGGCTGACATAGACTTTGGAAAGCTGTAATGATGAGATGCAAAAGAAAACAGACCCCAACTGAGGAATCCTGGACTCTTTTTTTTTTTTTTTTCCCCTAGCATAGTTTGATTCTAGAACAGAATATGCTGGGCTCCTGAGTTAATCCTTGGAGAGATGTGTTTGCCAGCCACCAGTGCCTTGCTCCTTTCTTTGCCAATAAAATCTTTGCAAGATGCAGATGAGTGGTAGTTGTGTTATCAGGGATAACCTTGAATCTGATCTAATTTATTAGTAAATCATTGACAAGCTTGTGTTATTGGAAACATGTTACTTGTGAAGGGCCTCATAATTGATTACAAAAGCCACCGTGCTTTGACATTTCTGCTGCAAAGATTGATGACAGCATCTGTAGCACCTGTTGTGTGTGCATGAGTGGGGGAGTATGTGTGTGTGTGTGTGTGTGTGTGTGTGTGTGTGTGTGTGTCTTCATGGTGTGTGTTGAGTCTAGAGTTTCTTGGCTAAGTAATGGCTGATAAAATACAGCTTTAGGCCATCACCCAGGCATTGCACTCACCATTTATGCTCAGATGTTGGCATGGTAGGATGAAAACCAACAGCTTGGTGTCCTGAAGCTGCCCTCAGCTGAGAGAGACAAAGGTGCAGAGTCAACATTAAGCAGTGATGAGCGTTCCAAAGATATTAAGCCTATATGTTCAAAGTAGAGAGACTGGATGGGGCCCTTTAGATGGGGTTGGGGACAGGCCTGGTGGGTAGGGCCAGACAGCAGCTGTCTGGGAACAGCAAACATTAAGACTTCAGAGTCTTTTGAAGCCTTTTTAGTAGGCTTCTAGCTGTTGGTGTCTTTCTACTAGAAAAGATGCCCTGCATATCCATTTTATAGCAGCTCCCACTGTCCTTGTCCCTATCAGTGTCATAGGCCCTGACCCTGGACCCCACAGAGTGGCTTTGCTCAGTGGGCATTTTCAGCCAAAACCTGGTGTCTGGCCTTCTTCCTGCCTGAGTGTCTGTCTGTCCTTCAGTGGTGATCCCACTGGTGGCTGCCCCTCTGAGTAGAGTGCTCTGATTGTCCTGTCTGCATGACACCCTCATTTCTGTCCAGGGACCACAGTTTGGTTTAGCTAATGTCCCTCTTGCCTATATCATGCCTCTTAGATTAAAAAAACACCCTTTCCCTCACTCCTTCCCTGGTCCTTCCATCCTTGAAGCAAAGGTCTCTTACCTTTGCTTCTTCTTGGACACACTCTTAAGCCACCTATTTGTTACAGGAATCCACGTTTTCTGATCCAAACACAGTGTGTTTGTATTACGTCCCCTCAGTTTTCTGGGATTGTTGAGTCGGTGGTGTGGTTGGGATAATTCCAGTGTGTGAAAATGCTCTCTTTATCCAGCAGCAGTTCTAAACATGTGGGTCTTGACCCCTTTGGGGGTTGAATATCTGATGTCCTGCATATCATATATTTACATTATGATTCATAACTGCAACAAATTACATTTATGAAGTAGCAATGAGACAATTTTATGGTTGGGGTCACCACAACATGGGGAACTGTATTAAAAGGTTTCAGCATTAGGAAGATTGAGAACCACTAGATTCTAGTGGCTTGGGCTTAGGCTGTAAAGTTTGCATTAAGAAACAATCATTTTGGGGCTGAGGAGATGACTTAGCAGTTAAGTGCACTGGCTGCTCTTCCAGAGGACCCAAGTTCAACTCCCAGCACCTACATGGCAGCTCACAGCTGTCTGCAATTCCGACACCCTTACCTATGCAGGCAAAACACCAATGCACATAAAATAAAAATAAAATTTAAAAAAGAAAGAATAATTTTACTTTAGAATGTAGAAGAGGTTCCCTCACCCCCATTCTTTAGAAAAGAGCTCACCTTTGTTTCCTTTCAGTACCCACCTCTCTTTGGCAGTGTTTTCTTTCAGTCTTCTGTTTTTTCTGAGAACTGAATGTGTCCTTCAGGTGGAGTGAGGCACCAGGGGCATCTTATTAGTTCCTGATGCAGCTCCAGAGGGGTTGTTATGCTGGGCTTGTTTTCTCAGCCCTTTCTGGTTGGAAGGCCCTGCCCAGGCCCAAATGTTCCTTGCCCCTTGATGGTGCTGTCTTGCTGGGGCCCATCCAGGACTTCGCTACATGTTGGGCCTACACCCACTGCTTGTCCCAGAGACCCATGGATCAGGTGAGCCTTGGCCATGCTGGTCTCCCCTCCTTGCCTGCTGCCTCCCATCCCCCACTTTCTTCCATCCCAGGGCTTGAGGGTTACCATGTTGCTGTTGTTTTACAGTTGGCTCCAAGTACAGGCACATGCGCACAGAATCTCATCTCAGATGGCAAGACTTTGCCTCGATTTTCCCACAGTCTGCAGAGCCTGATTTAGGGCCGCACCAGGATTAAGTAGGATTACCAGCATCTTCCCTCTGTCTCTCTTGTGTATCTTGTATGAATGTGTCCTAATAACTATTGATATCAAGTTCATCCCTCAAGAAGCCAGTCCGACCTTTAGTGTCCTGCTGAGGCTGCAGTTTGCTGATGTGTTTTTCTTGCAAGTAAAATCAATGCAGATAAATCTCAGTAACTTTTCCTGCATGGTGAGGTGGTAGGGCCCTCTGTCTACACAGCTGCCATAGCAGGCTCTTCGGGCTATCCAGCACACCTGCATCCCATGCAAGGCTGTTAGACCAGCATTGATTAGCTGATCCACTACTCTTAAAGGTCATGCTTAATCAGGCTGCAGGCATACTGGAGAAGATTCTGGAGTTCTTGGGTACTGCAGTTGACTTTGTGTTATTCTCTGCTGATATTTGCCTTTAACAGCCCATCCCTAATAAACCAAGCAGGTAGGCCTGCACTTAAAGGGCAAAAACCTGGCGTGCATTTTTATCCTGAAAATTAGTCACAGCCAGTCAGGTGTGGTATAGGAGTGGTAGGGTTCACTTGTGGAAATCCTAATGTAAATGGGCTGATACCCCAGCAGGCTGTCAAAGATCTGCTCTCTGCCCGTGACTTGGATGTGGGAGGAGGTGGCCATGGAAATTGTAAAGTAAATGGGCTGACATCCCAACAGGCTGTCAAAGCCCTGCTCTCCACGCTTGTGACACAGATGCTGGAGGAAGGACAGACAGCGGCCACAGAGTGGGCCAGCTCCTCCAAACAGTTGATGAAGCAAGCTGAGGGGCACGGACTCTGCTGCTAGCCTTCATGTTAAGCATGGTGCTGTAGAACAGATGGAGAGGAAGAAGCCTCCTTGACAGTTTGGGAGGGTGGGGACCTTTAAGTTAGGAAGAGTCAGAAGAGCGGTTTAGTTATTAGTGCATTCCCTTGACAGCCTGACATTCCGTGACCGTCCACAGCGACCAGGCTGCGGTACACTGACACTATAGCAAATGTCTCCTATTAACTTCTCCCTAATAAGGACGGATGGTTGGATTTGAATAGTTCTGAATAATTTCACAGTATTTATTGCCCATCAGCTGCTGGAATGCTTCTTTCTTGTCATGGTGGTTGATTGGAGGGCCAGAAACAAGGCTACCACAGTTCCTCTGTGAGACAAGCCCATACCCAAGAACCTTCCTTGTTCTGGAAGGGAAAAGTTGGGCTGGAAAAATATGTAATATTATTTAATATTCTGAGAGCGAATGTTGAGAATGTTTGTAAGATTTTAGAAAAAATTAACAACATTTTTTGTGTAGTGGATAATTATAGTTTTCAAAGAGGTATGTGCTCATTATCCCATCTGGAAAAGTATAAAGAAGAAAAAAGGTCATCTCTAATTTCGCCACTTAAATATGGGTCCTGTTGTCTGCTTTTCTACTGGCCCATTTCTAGGGAAATATATTTGTTTGTTCAATCCTTATACACTGTGAAAGTGACCTTGCCTCATTTTTCTCCTGGACCTTAAGAATTTTGTATGATGATATTTATGACAGTGTTACATGGCATTAGAAAATTAGACATTTGCCGGGCAGTGGTGGTGCATTCCTTTAATCCCAGCACTTGGGAGGCAGAAACAGGCAGATTTCTGAGTTCAAGGCCAGCCTGGTCTACAGAGTGAGTTCCAGGACAGCCAGGGCTAAACAGAGAAACCCTGTCTGGATTAAAAAAAGAAAAGAAAATTAGACATTTAAAACAAAACAGGCTAATATTCCATTCAGGACACATACCACAATTTACCATGTTATTTCCCTGTTGTTGGAAATCTCAATGGCCGCACTTACAAGACAGATGGGGTCAGTGCCTTGTTGAAGGACCCAGCCCCAGAGTGGTTGCTTGCCATAGTGCAATTTTTTCTCTTCCAGGATTTAAACACGATTTTTACAAGAGTCCAGATTGCTACTTCATTGCAAAGTTGTCAGTTGGATCAAGAGGGTTTTGTGTGTGTGTGTGTGTGTGTGTGTGTATGTGTGTGTGTACATATTGTGTTCAGGTCTTTAAAATTTTCAAGCGTTCTGGCTGAGCCCATGTGAGCTGTGTTGACTGTTTTCTGTGGCCTTACACACAACTCCCTCTGCTTGGTTCTCACGTGTACTCTCATGTTTCCCTGACTGTTGTTGCTGCTTTCTACACTTGTATTCTGTGTCTTGTTAGCTCAGCACACACTGAAGTAGTCTGTGCTCCTCATTTTCTATGGGGTTACTGGAGAGAAGTGCAAAGCCCAAAGGCACTGAGATCTTTGAAGCAAGATCCATCAGGAGATACATTCATTTTATCATGGTACATTTGAATTTGTAATCTTGATGCCTTTTAAAGATTGCTCTGGAATTTCAGGCCAGTCTGGTCTATATATAGCTAGTTCCAGGGCCATCATCCAGTGAGGCTCTTTCTCAAAACCAACCAACCGTCCAACAACAAAATAGGAGCTGGAGAGGTGACTCAGAGGTTAAGAGTATGTACCAGGCTCCATCCCCAGCACCTGCATCAGGTGGTTCACTTCTGCTGTCTGTCACTCCAGCTCCAGGGGACCCAGCACCTGCCATTGTCCACAGGCACTGTATTCACACATACAGAGGGAGCCACGAATAGACATAGTACGAAGTAAAACAAAGAACAATGACAGCAGGATGCTGGGAAAGGGACTTGGGGATGGGTGCTGCAGTCACGTGAACACGGTGCTCAGTTGGAAAGGCATATGGGAAGGTGTTTCGGGGAAACTGGACTTCACCCCTCACTTTCCAAGAATCTTCTGGTAGTACGGAAAGTGTCAGAGGACTGTAGTGTGTTTGGTGTGACAAAGAGGTGATTGCTCAGGGCTGCTGTGCTCTGTAGAGCCAACAGGAGCACTGATCACAAGGAAGGCTTTAAGAAAACTCCAGCAGAGGCAGGCGGATCTCTAAGTTCGAGGAAGCCTGGTCTACAGAGTGAGTTCCAGGACAGCCAGGGCTACACAGAGAAAGCCTGTCTTGGAAACAAAACAAAACAAAACAAAACAAAACAAAACAAAAAGCAAGAAAACCCCATTTGAAAGGCTGACGATGGCTTTTCTGCCTATGTGCAGTTTTGTGAGTTTGGATTTGTGTAGATTTATTGAACTGAACTCCACCTCCAGCATCCAGAAAAGTTCTGTTGCAAAAACCAAAAACCAAAGCAACAAAAAATCCAACCATCCTTTTCCTTAACCTGTAGTGTGTCCCTCATACTATCGTGTATGTCTGAGGGTGTCCTGTCGCTCCAGCTTCTTTCTATAAGCATGGTGCCTCGAGTTCCATCCAGGCTGCTGATGGATCCCTTTTATTTTTCATAGCTCTGCACATCTTGACATACACACATTGAAGGACAATTGCTTGTCTTTGTTAAATGGTGTTGTAGACATTTGTATGGATTCTGTAACTTTCCTTTCTGTGTCATAGCCAAGGAATCTCAGTATTCCTGATTTACAAAGCCCTGTCCGCCCCTCCCCTCCCCTCCCCTCGGCGCTCCCCTTTCCTCCCCTCCCTTCTCTCTCTTCTAAAAGCTTCATAGTACACATTTAACATTACACTAATTTTGAGTTAAATTTTACTTGTGGCATGGGAGCATGGTGGTAAGACTGTCCAGCTGGCCTCCTCTCATTGATCTGTCAACTGTTGTCGGAGTCGGCTGAGCAGGACTATTGCGTGCATTTCGAGGCTCTCCAACTCAGTCCATGCAGGGCTTTCATTGTCTTCACATCTGCCTCATGCTCAACACACACATCCTGATTATTGAAGCTTTATGGAATGCCTAGAAATTGGTAAGATAAGTTCCCTAACAGGTATTTCTTTTCATAAGGATTGTTTTACCAATGCTGAGTCCTTCACATTTGATCAGCTCCATTCATTATTTCCCATGCCCTCTGCCCCTGAATTTTCATTATTCTGCTTCAGGGATTTCAGAGATGCCAGTGCAGTGCTCGGATGGTGTCCCTGCAGGTGTTTCCTTTCCGTGATGCCCCGTCCTTGCTTGGATGAGGCTTGCTTTCTTGTTTCCTTGACTGGGAAGCTGACAAAACAGTGAAAGGCCCAGAGAGCACAAAGGTAGAGCTTGGGGAGGAGCTGTTTCTCCATGCACAGCTCTTGATTGGACAGGCAGTTTCCTGACTTGCAAATGTAAAGCTCCTTGGTAGACTTCATGGGGCTTTCTTTGCTGTTGCCAATACTGTGGTTCCACTGCCATGGTTTGGGGGTTGGGGGGAGGGGCTGGAACAAGAGAGTAGAGAGAAGAAAAGACTCAAAAGGAGAGAGACAGAGAGAGAGACACACACACACACACAGACAGAGACACACACAGAGAGAGAGACAAACAGAGTGTGTGATATCAAGAAAAACAAATGTGGGCTCCTGCTAGACATGTAACCTCCTTTGATTTTCTACTACACCATGGGTACAGCCCACATGTATGTCGTACATCTGATAGTCAATCCTGGATCACTGCCATTTGTTTTCCTGCTGTTGATAGATGGGCTGCCTGGTGTATTTTCTGTTACAGATTTGCTGCAGGGTGTCTCAAGCATATCTCTTGCCACAAGTGGCATAAATATTTGTCATTGTTCTTTGAAAGCCTAATATTAAGCTTTTGTTTCCTGTGAATCTTCCTCATTTGTTGACTGTTTTAGATTTTGGGATTTTTTTTTTTTTCCCACAGACATCCACAAGGTTTAAGTTTTTATTGGTGCGGTTTATTGATCCCTTCTCTGTTTTCTTTCTTTGAATCTTAGAAATAGATGGGAGACATTCACAGTTGCTTTCTTGCCACCTTCACTGTGGTTGATCTTATACTCTGAACTCTCAGATAGGGAGGTATTTCAGGTGCACAGTAGGTTACAACTCTTCTCCTTTCTGCGTTTTCATGGAGTTATATGAATTTTAATTTTGTCACTTAATGGCAGGCTTCTCATTAAATAAAACTGAGCTAAGGGTGGGAAAGATTTGGGTGGGTATGGTGGTCAGGTTTCATAGAGGAACTTGCCAGCCATGAACTTTGCTGAGGCGCATGTGCTGTTTCTGACTGACATAACAGGATCATGGCTGTCCCACAAGTTTGAGGACAGTAGGTGCAGCTACTGTGCTTATGAGAAACAGAGTTAGCCATGAACCCAGAGAGCCATGCAGCAGGCAGGAAGGGTGCCAGAAGGGCTGGGCCACACCAGCAGCACCCTCACCTCTGTTCCTGTGGCCCCTCAGAGGCACATGAGGCCAAGGATGCTATGAATGAAGCCCAATACAAAAGTGTAGGCGTACTTAAAACATTATGAGACTTGTGTGTATGTGTGTATATGAGTGAGTGAGTGAGTGAGAGAGAGAGAGAGAGAGAGAGAGGGAGAGAGAGAGAGAGAGACTTAAAAAAAAAACAAATTCAACTGTATTGGTCTCAAACAAAAACTTTGTAGATGATAATGTTGTCTTGGTGTCAGAAGATTGGGCCTTTGGGATCCACTGTGGGTGAGTTGCATTACACTCATGTTCCAAAGTGTTGCATGCCAGTGTGATGTTATTTATAGTGAGTGCCCCATTGATTCTCCCTTACTCCAGGTCTCTGTCTCTATCCTTGACTATCCCTCCCAGTGCAGTACAGAGACTTCCTTGTCTATAAAGCAGAGGTCTAATCCTCTTCAGTTTTAAACTACCTTTGACCAAGGAGTCTAACTGGGCTTCCAAGTGGGAAGCCAGGGTTTTCTGGATGGTCCGGGTCCGTGTGTACTTGAGCACTGAGTTCCTTAAAGTGTTGATCCTTCATAACTAGGGCCAAAGATTCTACTGCAGCAGAGCCTGCAATGGCTGCCCCACCAACAGGGGAATGAGAATGGGAGTGGCTCACCACACATGGGGAAGCCCAGAATCTAGATTTAGGTGGGCCCTGCCTTCTTCCCTATTCTTGTGAACACCTGTGTTACAACATGCACTAGGACACAGAGGAGTAGGTTCTCCTCCAGCATAAAAATTCAGAAGTTGCACACTCCTTTAAACCATTAGTGCAAGCAAAGCCAGGTAGCCTCTGAAACCTGGAAATATATCCGGCCACCATTCCTGGAATTTAATTGCATAGGGAGAACCTCATAGGGGGTGTCTTCATACCATTAAACAGGCACCCTTACCTTGGCGGTCCCCCAGGCTGAGCTTAAGCTGGTTCCATTTACAGCTGTTAGGATTGGAAGTAGAGCTGGTTGTTTGATTGGTTCCAATCCCAACATAATATGGGGCTTGAGGTCCAGGCACAGCCTGCAGTCCTGACCTCTGGATGAGAGTGGCTAAGGAAGTGATGTACTCTAGCGTCCCAGACACTGAGGAGATGGCCTCTGCTGCCTCCTGGAACTTTATCTGAGGTTACCAAAGAAATTCCTAGGGAAATTGGGTTTGCAGGTTTACCACCTTAGGGGGCTCACATTCTAGGGGATACCAAGATGGGTTTGTTTGGGCCAATGGGCTGGATCACTGTAGGTGCAGGTTTCTTTTGGATAGTGAATCTCTGCCTGGATGGACTAGTTATATCCTGACTATTATAACTATAATCCATTTAGTTATAACCTGACTCCCCAGGTTCTGCTGGTTTAAAAAAATCAATTATGATTTTTTTAAAAACAAAAACTTTGTATAGAGAGCTCTATTGTATGTGAGAAATATGAATCAACACATCTGTACTTCTCCCTGAGGAGGGTCTGCTTCTGTCTCCCTGATTACCACTGGAACCTTTTCTGTCACTCCCTCCAGGTTTACCAACATAGTCTGAATTTTGAGTTTGTTTGTTCTAGAAGGCAGACATCTGTATTCTTTATAAATTTATTTTTATTTTGTTTTATGTATATGAGTATTTGGCCTGCATGCATATCTCTGTACCATATGCCTGCCTGGTGCCCATGGAGGCCACAGGAGGGTCTCACATCCCCTGAAACTGGAGTTACAGAAAGTTGTGAGCTGCCATATGGGTGCTGGGAATTGAATCCAGAACCTCTGGAAGAGAAGCCAGTGCTCTTAATTCCTAAGCCATCTCTCCAGCCCCAGAATTCCTTCTGCTGAAGGCTAACTGAGGCACCTGAGTCTGGCAAGAAGGATAACTGCCACATTGGCACCCATATCTCAAGCACTTCCTCCTCCTGTGGGTGGTAGACGTTTCCCGTGACCTCCAGTCCTAATTGAGACTGTGACCGTTCCCAAAGAAGAAGTCTACTTTGGAAGCATCACTTTCTTTGCTGAGGTTTCCTTTTTCTTCCCTGGCTCTCATCAGAAAGCTTACCTTGCCTCAAAGGATAGAGTGGCTGGGGTCTATGGAAAGTCTGTGTCTGGGCCTCCCTGACATAGAATAATGAGCACCTGACCAACAGGAGCAGAAGCACTCTCTTTATAGTCAGCACCGTGGGTTCCCATGAGTCATCTTGTCTCAGAAGACAGCTGACCTCTCAGAAGTTCAAATGTTGTGGATTTTCTGCCCCAAGTTTTGGCACAACTCAGGTGAACATTGAGATAAAGGTGAATTCTAAGTGGAGACCAGTGAAGAAGGCCACATCACAGTAGTACCTGATGCCAGGGAGCCCACTCAGACCTAGGGTATCAGCCCAGAAATGCCAAGAGCTCAGCTTGGCATTTATTCCAGTGAAGACTCAATGTGGGAAGGTTGCAGCTGCTGAATTGTGGATTTTGGAGGGACAGAGGCACTCCGGGGTCTTCAGGCCGGAGACTATTGGACTGTAGTGCCTGGTCATCTGGGTGTAGAGACACAGGCATCTTTAGTCCAGAGACCAGAACTGTGTAGTGCTTGGTCATCTGGGTGTACCCTGGAGTCATATAGACCTTGTTTAATGTGACTTGGAGCAAGTGACTTTGCTTCTCTGAGCCCTGTTCTCCTTCCCATCATGCATTTCAAGAAGACAAAAAAGAAACTGTGAGCTGTTTCTCTAGAGTCTGGTGCATGATATGCATTAACTTGGCCATTGTCACCATTGCTGTTGTCCTCAGCCTCCTCACTTTGTAGAGGGAGAAACTGAGTCCCAGCTCCTCTGAGCACTTGCACCACTCAGAGGCCAGGCTGGGACTGCTCCTTTCACCCCGCCACCTGCCCATCTGCACTTGGCTCCAGATCACGTACTGTCACCTCCTCGGTTCTCTGCAGCGCCGGCAGATCCTGACAACAGATGGTGCTGTTCTGAATTAAAACAATTTAACTCAAGATCCATCAACTGCCAACATCAAACACCCTTAAAAGAAGGAAAGAAACTCATTATCAAGAGTATTTAAGCAAAGTAGGTATTTAATCTATCTTAATCATTTGCATTCTCGAGAAGAAAGTCAGTGGCAGCTGCCACCACAGGCCAGGCCTGACTGTGCCTGCTTGTAATTGCTTCAGTCTGGCCGCATCACACCCCCATTTCCTTGTTTGCCACACAGTACTAATTTGGACTTGGGTCTTTAAAGAGCAGTTTTTAAAGCTATGCTGAATATTTGAATACTTAAACATTTAGAAAGTACTCTGTTGTGTTTGTACCTTTGTAAAGCTTTGATAGGGTGTATGGACACAGTGTACAGGGTGTGCTTGCAGTGCTGGGCAGAAAGGAAGTGTTAGGCCAAGTTTTGGTATTGCAATGAAACACCTGAGATCTGCTACTTCTCAACAGCAGCTGCTGAGAGGCACAGTAGCTCTGGGCAGGGCCCAGCACCTCTTGGCTGCAGCACCTCCTGATGGAAGGCATCACAGTGGCAGGGGCAAGTATGGGCAAGAGAGGTCATTTAGGCAGAGAGAGCAATCATGGTGTGACCAGGATCACTCCTTCATTATAACCACCCTCTTGGAAGCCAACTTGCTCCCACGAGCGTCATGACCAGGGCTTTCAGAGCCATCCCACTAGGCTCTGTCTTTTTAATGGTCCCACTACCCTCCAGCGTTACACTTTAGGAACACGGCCACACCATGGCAGTAATCACTTGGGTCAGTGTACTCGAGTCCCATCTCTTGTCCTCCTGTTGCCTCCATGTTCCTCTTGCAAGCAGCCTACCCTAGGCTCTGAGGATCAGGAGGGCCACCACCTTTACCTTCCTTTGTTGCCTCTTTCAGTCTTGTGGTTGGGGATATAGCTTAGCTCTTGGGGAGCAGGCAATGGATGCTCCCTTCCCCTAACTTCAGCTTGACTGAAGCATTCATGGCCTCATATTAGCTACTCAAGGAGCAAGTGAAATAGTTGTATGTCTTTCCAGAAAAGTCTGCGGTGCATGGGTGGGAAGCAGGAGCCACACGTGTAGGGTATGCTGGCAGAGGAAGCAGACTAAATGTAATAGTCTGCACTACTCTGTCCCTCAGTGTTTCTTAGTGAGTCTGTGGTGTCTGTGATGCTGGCTCTAGCCTCACAGGCTGAGCAGTCTGCTCCCCACGTAATGCAGACTACAGCTCTGCAGATTTGTTCTCTGCCTCACAATTTGCCTGATGTATTTGTGGAATTTTCTCTTGATATTTGTAGGGGCAGACTGTCCTCCAGAGCTGTCTTCCTGGGCAGGCCTGCCAGGACTCAGCTAGCTCCTTCTCTGACCCACCTCTTGGTCCAGGTGGTGTCCCAAACAGCTGTTCAGAAGGAACCTGCCACAAGGTCTCCATCTCGTTTGATTCTAACGGGTTTTCCAAAAAGAAAGAAAACAAAGATACAGAACCAGCATTTGCATTTCCATCTTTTAATAATTCATTTCCCCAGCACTGGGAAGAGACTGAGACTTAACAGTCACTTGGAAAGTCAGGGCTTTGTCTGGTCTTTCCCTCCTGTGCTGGAAGGGGCACTGAGAAGTCCGGATGAGGCTTGCTGGCCATCAGTCTACCTGCCACCATTTTGAAAAGTCATGTATAAGTGTGTGATATTGGTGTGGTAGCCTCAGATTTATCATAGCATGCTGTTGTGTGAAGGGAACATTGTGTGTGTTCTCTATCAAAATGTCCTCTTTTATTGACACTCCCCATCCTCCCATGGTCTTATGAAACAAAACAAACAAGACATGGAACATTGACATTGTAGAGCTAGAGAAAAGCCACAGAGGTATTGTGTTACAAGGGAGGGTGCTGGATCATAGAGTAAAGGGTCTGTCTTCTTTAGTGAAAGCCTAGAGAGGGAGGAACCTAGTCATGAGTGTCCTTTCCTAGGGCCAGCTCTGAGTGACAGGGCTTATGCACAGGGAGGCGTTGTTGAGCAGGGCACACTGCCTGCTGTTCTTAGTCCACTTACTGGGGTATGTGTGTGCATTCTCTGTGCACACTCCTTTCCTTAAAGCACATATTGGCTTCTCAGACACCTTTGCCATCAGATAGACCAGGTAATATAGTCAGGACCCACTCTGAGACCTCCCCAGACTTCCTTCCCTCTGGGTGGTAGGTCGGTATGGGCACAGGGTAGGATGGTATGGACACAGGGTAGGATGGTGTGAACACAGGGTAGGATGGTGTGGACACAGGTAGGATGGTGTGGACACAGGTAGGATGGTGTGGACACAGGGAGGTTGGTGTGGATACATGACTCTACAGCTGCAGCCAGTAGAGACAGCTGATACTTGGTCTGTTAGTTCCACGTCCCCCGCTTAGAGTCGAGAAAATGTAAAACAAACAGCAGCTCGTAGTACAGCTCAGTTCAGCACCTGCCTGGCCACCCCAAGCTCCTGCCTTTCAACAAAGGGCACCCAGGGCCCACCTGGAAAATGGCTGGTTAGAGGAGACTGAAGTTAGAACATTCATGCCCTGACCTCACTCTGCTCTTTGGCATTGAAGTCTGGAAAGTTCTTTCCCACCTAGAGAGGTACTCTACATTCTGATGGGAGTTATTTTGATAAATGGCATTCCTTGTAATTTAGAAGTCAAAGTGAAGGCCAAGGGGCCCAAATAGGGCTATTTAATTGCATCCAGAGGCTTTACTAAACGGGTTGACCTCCGTGTTCTTGTCTTGGACCTGCCATGGACTTACTGTTCTCCCTTTGCTGTATTGCTTATTGGCCAGCAGACAGAGTGTTCTTCAGCAAGGACGGCCAGTTCCCGTCTCTCATCTACCTCCAGCTCTGCCGTAGCTCCCATCTTGCTCTTTGGAAGCCCTCAGCGATCACCCCTGACCTCTGTGCTCTCTGCTCTGACATTGGCTCCCGTCTCCACTCCCTGGCCATCCTGGGCCATTAGGCAGACTGTTTGTCCATACATACCTATGTCTGTGTCCTCATTTTCAGATCTCTCTCCTTCATCTTCTGAGCAAGCACCATGTTTAACATTGTACCCTGCCTCCATCTCCTGTAGAAACCATAACATGCCTCATCTTCCTATGTGACATTCTTTTCTCCCTGAAAAATGTAGCTTTGGGTGTGTGCTCCTCCCCTAGGGATGTTCTTTGTCTTTTTGCCTTGCTGTGTTCTAAGTATGTAGAAAAGTACCTGGCACATGTAGGGAGTGACCCACTGTTGTTTGTGGGATGGATGGATGGATGGATGGATGGATGGTTGGTTGGATGGATGGATGGATGAAGTATAGACTTGAAAAAGCCACTTTCTCTTTGGGTCTTTAAGATTTCTAAAGTAAAATATCAGCTTGTACTAGATGAAATGTCATCTCCTCCCAACTGTGACTTCTGTCGATTCTCTGCATCTAGTGGTGTTGATGCGTCACTCACCACCTTCCCCCACCCCAGGATGTGGGCTTCCTGGGGCAGGCAGGATCTAGCTGGTGTTGAGGAGGCAGGTGTCATGGTAGTGCTGTTTCTGGGAAGGGAACTTGAGCTGTGGCCACCCAAACATGCATGGAAGACGTGCCCCACTTCCTCCCCACTGCAGAAAGCCCCACATGTTTTGTCCATTTTCATTTGGTGATGTTTCCTGGGGACTCTGCCATGCCGTTGTCATTTCCCTGTGCCAGCATGGCAGCTCCCCTCTCCTGGATGCCACCAAAGCCCATGCCCATTGTTGCTGTGGGTTTGTTTGCATATTGCACAGCCATCTGCTCCTTTACCATCCAAGCTTTAGATTTTGAAATATGAATTGCCAGCCGCTCCAAGAATTTCAGTGGCTTTTTGTTTTGTATGCCAGTAGCTAGACTTTCAACTGTTAGAGCCACCGTTGCAGAAGCTTTGCTTCCTCTTAATGTGCAAGGCACTGTGGGCAGGACTTGGGACTGGGCAAACTAGTACCCAGGTGTCTTGAGATCTCATACTGCTGTTCCTTTCAGGCCTTCTTCCAACAGGGCTTCTAGGTCAGAGCTGTTTGAGAAAGCCCCAGTGTGCACTAATCCCCCTGCTGTAAGTTCAGAGATAAAGAGTCCACATATTTCAGTGTTTATTTGCTATGCAACTCCAGTCCCACCTGCTCCCTGGTACAGTAACTGTGTGCTTCATCCTGTAGCATCTCCTGCCTTCCACACCATCCCTGGCCAGGTGCTGCCCTGCTCTCTCCCTAGGCTCGCTGGCTCATGCTGCCCTCTTCCTCTTTCCCTAGCACACAGACATCATGCTGGCTCTCTTCACATGCTGCTCCCTCCGCCCGCCTGCCGTGAATTTATGGTGAGCACTTCCAGAACCGTGTCTCTCCTCTGTTGCATCTCTCATGGAGGCCATCAATTTTGGTTTTGGAGTGAGTGAGCTGTTTAGTAAGACTGTGTGTAGCTCCATGAGGTTCACTGTGCCACTGGGCACTGAGCTCTTGGAAGCAGAGTGAAAGGTGGGTCTGCACAGACAGCCGTCTAAAGATGTTTGCACAGTGTGATGTCTGTTGTGCCCATGAGGAACTGGAGCAGCAGAGAAGGGTGCCTGCCTAAGAGTGTCTGGGTGGAAGGTAGGGCTAAACTTTTTCATGGTGCTCTATCTTCAAAAGTCAGGCAGTGTTAGCAGAATACTGATTGCCAAGACACTTAACCAGCAGCCACACACCATCCAAAAAATCTGTCTTTCGAGTGTATCCACACGCTCAGGGAGATTTGACGGTCCTGTTTATTAAGTGTTAGCCAAAGAATGTTTTTGTTTTTCAGCTCTCTTTTCTGATGTTTCCAAAATGTCTGTTTTTCTACTTTAAACAATCCCTCACATAAATGCAGTTCAGTCTTTTTCTTTTGAGGAATCTGCAGTTGTCATTCAGAGTGTCAGCTCAAGGAGGCTAGGCTGGGCATCTGAGATGGTGACAGGAATAGATCCTTTTGGGGGCCCACGGTAAAACCAGCTTTGCTGCCAAGTTGCTGGTCAAGTGACAATAACTAACCAGCCTGCACCTATGTCATTGAGGATTTGGCCTTCTCATTGTCCAGGAGACCCAGAGCTTCTGCCACCCCCTGCTAAGTTGAGTTTTAGCACTGACCCTCAGAATGCTGGGAGCTTCAGGTCAGCTGCATGTGGCAAAGTGTTCCCCTAGTTAGGATCTGCCATCTTTACAGTTTTCTTAAACTTCTTATTTCAAAGCTGTTTCCAGTTTCTAGAAATGTCCCCAGCAGTGTGTGCAGAGCTCTGTGGACGCCACCCACACCCCTTCTCCTCCTGTTGCTTGGTGGTGTTGCTGTCTGAGTTAGGATTTTTGCTTAGAATGGGATGATCCATAACTGCTTTCTCTTTGCTGCTAGAGAACAAAGGTGCTCTTATCTCTACCTACTGTTCCCACGAATGTTGTCTGGAAAGGCCAGAATTTTATCTTTCCTTCTGTCTCATTCTTGTTTGGGTTTTTCTTTCACTTTGCTATGCTGGCAATCAAATCCAGGGCCTTGGGCATGCAAGGCAAGTGAGCCACGCCACACCCTCAGCTCAGCTGGTTCCTTTTCCACCACTTGCTCAGAATCTACTCTTTGGTCTACATGATCAGTTCTCCACCAAGGGAGTTCAGGCTAGCTCCTGCTTCTTGTATTTGCATAACTGCTACACTGAAGATACTGGTATGAAAGCCCAGACTCAGGCACATTCAGAGGAAGGATTTTGACCAAGGGTCACTGCATTTACTATCTGGTGGCCATTTCCCTCTGCCCTAACCACAGAGGCTTGTCTGTATTTATGTCATGCTTTTCATAGTCTGCTTCCTGGGTTTTAGGCTATCTAATGGATGAGCATAAGCACACAAGATTGCCCTCCTATGTACAACTAAGTGAGGGACCTGTGTGTAGTGGGACCTGTGCGAGGGAGCATTAGAAGGCAGAGCTCCATGCTTGGGATCTGGTAGGCCTGTCCTCCCTCCTCCCTTCTGCTTGCACAGCAGGGTCCAAAGGAAGGGACTCAGGTTGGGGTAATGAGTAAATGCTCCAACAAGAGCTCACACTGGGGGGCTGGAGAGATGGCTCAGCGGTTAAGAGCACCGACTGCTCTTCCAGAGGTCCTGAGTTCAATTCCCAGCAACCACATGGTGGCTCACAACCATCTGTAATGAGATCTGACGCCCTCTTCTGGTGTCTCTGAAGAGAGCAATGGTGTACTCATATACATTAAATAAATAAATAAATAAACAAACCTTTAAAAAAAAAAAAGAGCTCACACTGGGGATTTGGGAGGTTTGCCATTGAGGTACATTGCAGGTGTGATGGAATTCCTCATGCCTCCTCCTCGCTTCCTGCTCTGTCCTTGCTCCCCTGGTTCCCTCTGTGATACGTCTGTATCCTTCAACTTCGTGATCTCTGCCACCTCTGCGGAAACTCTTCCATATGGCCTTGCCACCTCCCCCACGGTGTCCCTGCCATATTTTCTCTGTGTGCCTTGCTACCAGCTCCATGATTTCCTTACTGCTTTGCTCAGGAATATGCTCACCATGCTGTGGGAGTCCTGCTTGTCTTTGGAGCTTATTCTCAGCACTGACCCCAGAACAGGGCCAGATGTTAGGATGTTAGATGCCTAGTAGGTATTTACTAGTGATGTTCTAAGATTTATGTATGAAGTTAAATATGTGCTGATTCATCACTGGGTGGGCGAAAAGTCTGGTTGGCAGCAATACACATCTGTAATGAAATGCTTCAGTGCTTTTCAACCTTCCTACGCTGGGACACTTTAATATAGTTCCTCATGTTGTGGTGACCCCAACCATAAAGTTACTTTGTTGCTAATTCAGCTATAATTTTGCTACTGTTATGAATTATAAGGTAGATATGTGATATGCAGGATATCTGAATTCAACCCCCAAAGGGGTTATGACCCACAGTTTAAGTGTTGTGAGCTTAGTATCAGCAGTATGACTTTGGGCAAGTGACAGCTTTTTTTGGCCTCTTCTGCAAGAGTGGAATGGGATTGTTAGGACACCTTCCCCTGGATGGCATGGTGAAGGCATTATTAATACTTGGTATAGCAGACACTTGAGTTCTGTTGTGGTTGTTACTGTTTCACAAAATAGGTAGACCAGTAGTCTTTTGTTTTGTTGTTTTATTACCATTTGTTAATTGTACAAAACAGTGTGTTTATGACACTTCATACCTGTCTATAATATACTTTGGTCACCTTTAATCCCCTCTTACCATGTCCCACTCCCTCCCACTGCTCTCTTCCCTGCCTCCAAGTCCTCCTTCTACCTCCATGTATTATCTCTGCTACTTTCTTTTAATTCTTATTACATGCACATACATATATGGATATAGAAATACTGCCTGCTGAGTTCATTTGCTGTTGATCATATGTTTGATTTTTAGGGCTGACCACTTGGGATTAGAGAACATCTCCCTGGGGAAGACTGCCTTTCCTTTCTCAGTCCATTAATTGCCTGCAGCATTTCATGTAGGGTTGGGCCTGATGGGACCTCGCCTTTGTTCCATGTTCGCTGGTGCTGTCACTGTGCAGGTCTTGCTTAGGGAACTAGATTGTTAAGATGCCATGGGTGAAGCTCTATGTTCTTTACAGAAGATACAATCTTGCAGCAGCCGTCCTGGTCCTCTGGTTCTTAAAGTCTTTCTACATACTTTCCACCGTGTTTCCTGAGCCTTAGGTATATGGGCTGTGCTGTAGATGTATCAGCTGGAGCTGGATACCCCATGGCCAAGCTTCTTTAATGAATTGTTGGCATAAGCAGGCAGAGTGCAATTAGAAGTCATACTGATTTAGGAATGTGGCAGGAATAGGTTGGCCTCCATGTTCCATAGCTTCACTAGTCACAGGTAAAGCCTGGTTCACAGAAGCACTCATGGACTAGTCTGAAGTCCAGTTAGACAGCTGCTGGTTACCCCAAGGTGTCAGCCCCACCAGTGCACCTGTGCAGATGCCTGCTGTGCTAAGCCAGCAGTCTTGATGCACCATTTTTGGTCATAGAGTTCTCTTCTGAGGTGAGTGTGTAGCTGTTGAGTGCATATGCACACCCACTCTAGGGACTGTAGTACACTGTGGATGAACTGGGCCACCATCACAGATTGTTTTAACAGTTGACATGTCAGCACAAGCAGAGCCTGTTTCCTACCTATGACAGTCTCATGTGTGATATTCAAACAGAGGCCTGTGTGTTATATCCTTTACCTTGAGTCTTCATCTTATTAACCTGTGCCTGCCTGGCAGGAGAGAAGAGGTCACAACCCGCACATGGTCAGGGTCTCTACCTAAATCTGCCGTGTGCCGACAGGGGACTGTTTCTAAGTTTAGTACGTGACATTGTTGGGGACACATGAGGCACAGTTAAGTGGCTTTATGTAATGTGTCTTAAAAACTCAAGTTGTCATTCCGAGATTCAGTCTCCCGTCAGATGCTCGTTTTGAGCTTGCTCTCTGTCTAGCAGTGAGGTGGGCCTTGTGACTTCCCTGCACACTTTAGAGATCACTTTTCAAGTTGCTCTTTATCCATGGGCAAGAACACTAGGGTGGCCTCAAAGTCAAGGGCAAGGCTTGTGAAGAAGGCAGTTCCTACAAGGTGAAGAACAGTTTGTTTCTCTGCCATCACAGGTAGGTAACCTTGATGACCTTAAATCCTTGTGTCTGATGTGCTTCAATGAATTTGCAGTCTTGATGTGTCCAGGAATACTTAAGCTCTTGTGTGTTTCCCCCTTGAATCTAATAAAGGTAATCACTTGTTTTCTGCCTCAGACCTGTTTATATTTATGAGAACTAATGACACATTGTATCTGGAGAGAAGAAAAAAAAAATCCCTCCTGATTTTTAACTTGGAGTGGGCAGGGCAGTAAGCTGCGTCCTCTGTTCCCACTTATTTAATAAAGGTTGCCGTGGTACTCGTAGTTTCGTGTCTATTCACGTGGGACTGCATGCTGGCGCTGTGTGCTGCTTCTGCGATTGGCACTGTTATATTATTAATAGTACTGATCACACATGCCTTGCATTTAATATAGAACATAAGAGGCTCACCTACCATGAATGAGAACTCTCAAATTGAAATTGTGGATGCCATAAAAATTTTAAAGGAGGAAATGTGCTGTGGTTTAACTTTTGGAATAAAAATAGTGCATTTTTAATCAGCAGGTGTGAATGTCCTTGGTTCCTGACTTAGGATGGTGGAGCAAGGAAAGAAAAGGTCTCTCTTCCTTTTCCCTGTGTGCTGAGTAGCGACAGAATTGCCCAGAACACCAGGAACCTAGGTTGTACTGACAAAAGTGGAAAACCGCGGCAGAATTGCTAGGGAAAGCAGCAGTCAGTCCCCTTGCTCAGCCCCCTGCTCGGCCCCTGCTTCTGCCTATAAGAGCTTGGTACAGTTGGAGAGTTGTGTACACAAGTGCATGCGTGGAAATACCACGCTCTGTTGACATTCCTCAGGGGGCGACCTTTGATGATGAATTTTCTTGCCCTTTTTAGGGGAGGAGAAGAGGAGGCGGGTGGTACTTCACAAGACTAAATTTACTCAATTTTTTTGGGTTTAAATTTCCTTAGGGGGGAAAAATGTCAAATGATTGTAGATCCCAAACTGTCTTTGTTGGTATTTGAATGGCTCTGTGAGTCCAGAGTAGGGAGCAAGTGAAAAGAAAAGCCACCTCTCTCCTTGCTGGTGCGGTATTGAAACCGAAGCCCTGGACCACACAGTGTCTTGGGGACCTTCATGATTTATATATTGTATGTGATCTTTTCTTAAACATTGTTAACCTGTGCCCTTTACAGACAATGCTGGGTCAGAAAATGTCAGGAGAACTTCAGATTGCTTTCATAATTGTGTAAAGAAAATTGTTGTCTTCAGGATCCAGAGCCCATGGCAGGCATCCTTCATAGATAGTGTGTTGGGGAGCCAAACAGCACCGTGTGCACGAAGCTGCCTTTGGCTGGTGGGGAATGAAAAACGTCTGAGTGAGATTTTACTTCTGGCCTCATGTAGTTTTGAGGAAGAACATACGTTGTTGTTCACTGGTGGGCTGTTGTTGGCGCCTACTTAATTTGTTGGGAAGGCAGATTCTTCAAGCAGGAGGCCTTCCGAGACTTACTCACAGGCAGGCCCTTTATTACAGCTGGGAAAGGACAGGCAAGGGAGCAAGGCACTGCTCAGGAGGAGCGAGGGCAGTAGAGGCAGGAAGGGGATGAGGTGGAAGAAAGCCCTCCTTCCAGAGGGCTGGCTGTGGTCCCAGGACTTGGACGCTGGTGTTTGGGTGGGGCCACTGCTTCTTCAGACCATGCACTGCTCATGTAATGAAGGAAGGTCTGTAGTGGCTAGCATGTTTTGTCACAAAATGGCATTGGGCATAGTGACGCAGGAAAGCCTGTCTTATATCCAAATTAAAAGAAAGACAGACAGATCTTTGGCAGGGCACATATGGCCTGTGACTCTTGACTACTGTGTTTTGGAACAACATTGGTTACTTTGATTCAGCTCTTTCAGAATGAAGAAAAAGATCAGCAGCTTGCCAAATTTCACCTAAGCTGAATGCTGAGGCCACATTCTTTTCAAACAGTTTGCTTTCTCAATAAACAAGAATACAAACCTATAAAAAGAAGCCAAAAACCTGACTTTCCCCCTGGGCATAAGACATCTCCTGTGTCTCCAGAACTTTCCCATTGTCTTTCCTCTTTATTTTTGGCCAGGGGTGGGCCTCGGGCTAGTGGCACTGAGGGCTGTTCGCCTGTGCCCAGTTCCTTGGAGCACCCGGAAGCTCAGTGCTGCACCCACCCCACCCACATCTGATGGAGTGCCCAGCTCTCCCTCACAGCAAGAAGGCTCTCAGCGCCTCATTATCTCTACAACCTGAGTGAATTTGCAAATTAATTGATGTGTGGGAGGGAAGGCATCTGCTATTGTAAAATCCTTTAGTTGAGGCAGTAAAGCCTGAAATAAAATTAAGTGTTACTATAGTAAACTAATAGTCCCCAGGTGACAGAGCTAGTTGTGTCACGTGGGGGACACACGTGCTCATGACCTATGGCGTGCTTTTGTGAAGGTTGGGGGACTGTCTCACCACACTCCTCTTTTCCAGCTGTCCGTGAATCCCAAGACTCTGGATTAGCCTCTCCAGATTAGTGTCTGATGGGAGTAGGGATCTGGGGACTCAGTGGAGATTTAAGCAATCTGCCTGTTTCTGTGCCCATCTCCACCCCCCACCCCCCCCCCCAGACACCTTTCTCATCTCAGTGTGTAGAATTCTGTGTGCCATGCCACTCACTGGCCTTTACCTCTTCCAACCTCCACCAGCTCTCCACAATGTGCAGAGTTTTAATGAGCTTCTTTCTTATACCCTCCAACTCCTGCTGATCCCCTTCTTCCCAGCCAGTCCCTTCCGCTCTGTGTGTGTGTGTGTGTGTGTGTGTGTGTGTGTGTGTGTAGCCAGAGCTGCTGTGTGATCATGATTGCAGCAGTGAGTGTGCTCTGTCTTTCTATCCCCTCTTCTGCAATGCTCCCCTTGCCACCAAAGGGAATGATGGAGATGTCCTGTTTAGGACTGAGCACTCAACTGTCACCCTCAGCACCCTGAGAGTTGTAGGTCTCTGCATCTACCATCATGTACTGCATCAGCCCCTGTGATCAAGGCTGGGGAGCAATGCTAGTCTCAGTATAAACAAAATATCAGAAAGCCTCTGATTCTTCTAGCTCTTTGCTTCCTGGCTGCCGTGGCTGTCTCCCCTGCTGTTCACTCCCACTTGTATGCCTTTGTGTCTTCTCCTCAGACCATCAGCAATGGAGCCATGTGATGGGCCATGAAACATGATCCCAAATAGACCTTTATGTTGATTTCTTCCAGGGAATTTGTTACTGAGACAGAAAGCTGAGGAACTCAGGTTCTATGTTTTTTCCTTCTGAATGGCCCCTTTGTGCTCATTCATCCCCATCGTTTCAGGGACTTGGGGAAGGGGTGCATTTGAACCTGTTTATCTGCCATGTTCAGCCGAGAGCCCTGGCTCCCATTGAAGCATTGTGCCTTTTGTGTTGTGCACAGGCTTGTCATCCTGACTTTATGCTTTAAGGAACATACTCAAAGAGAGAAGCAATGGAGTTGGAGATGCAGAGGAGGAAGGCCTTCTCTTCTGCCTTTTTCCAGGGGCTAGCCTTGTCTCACAACAGCCTATCCTGCTCCCAGGCTGCTGGCAGTTCAGTCTTCCGGACTGTAGTAGTTGAGGACAGAGGCTCATGATTTGTAATGGCAGCATAATGGAAGCTGAGCTTGACAAAGAAAGTAGACTTTATTAATATTGGAGCCACTGTCTGGTGTGGGGCTAGAGACAGTGTGACTCTTAGGCCTGTGCAGTTGGGCCTATTTCTCCATGTGGTGTCCACCTGACACTGCCCCCTGCAAGTCACTTGTGCTGTTTCCAGTAAGAAGGAAGATAAATTCCTTTGCACACCTCTCCCTGGTTTTGGAAACCAGAACACAAACTACCGATTTGATCTGTCACCTGCCTTGGGAAATGATGTACTGTCTGTGTGGGATATGGCCACAGCAGCCCACCCTTCTCTGCCCTTGCCTGTCCTCACCTCAGCCACTGCTTGGGCCCTGGCCTGTGAACCTTGAGTCCCAGCTTGCACCTGCTCCTGCTGTATCTCCACCCCTGTTGCAAGGGAATGTAAAATGCAGCTCACAAAGCTATCTCAGACCTTATTAAAACATCATTTCCTCTGCCTTGTTCCCAGATTTCTGCGCTTAATCATAGAAAGGCAGCTTGCTCAAATATACATTATTCTTGTTTGGAAAACTCTTGTTGGCTTGTCTGTCTCCCCACCCCCTCTGCATTTTGTAACCCTGCTTCACCGAGGCAGGACTTATTAAATATCATAATTTGCTCGTTGGAGAATTATTTGTAAACTTAATTAGCTCTGTCAGTGTTTGAGTTAATTTTCTCCCTGAGTTTCAGCCTCCCAGGTCCTGGTTTTCTGGACTCTGTCCTGTGTCTGTTAAAGACTTTGTAAATAGTTTTGAAATGCCAGTTGGTGATATATGGGCCTCCTTAACATTTCTTTGATTTATGTGCAGTGCTGTGGAAAAAGGCAAAGAAAGCAAATTATATGGGGAAAAATGTTGCCAATCTTCACTTTTTTTTTTTACCTTTAGTTTTAAAAAGTACACTTATCAATCATGTCTGATGGATTTTCTTTTTTATAAAGATTGAAAATTTAACTATTTGAAGACTCCTGCAATACATGTCTGTATTTGCTTAGTCACGTGTAGCTGAGCACTGGATAGGGAGTCCGAACTCCCAAAGCTGTCTCCTCTTGTCTCCAAAGGCATCTTGGAAACAGCAGATGCTGACTGAAAGGCTAGATGCCTCTTCATGCTGGAAGCATGTCACCTCTGTGTCTGCACCCCTAGCTTCTTGTGGTGAGTTGGGCACAGCTCAGGTGAGCTCACTGAGATTTGTCCAAGAGAAACTCTGTTGCGTATTAATTTTTTTTGTTGTTTTGTTTTTGTTTTTCGAGATAGGGTTTCTCTGTGTAGCCCTGGCTGTCCTGGAACTCACGCTGACTGACCTCGAACTCAGAAATCTGCCTGTCTCTGTCTCCCAAGTGCTGGGATTAAAGGTGTGCGCCACCACTGCCTAGCACATATTAAATTCTTATTGCACTTATTCATTAGGATATATGCATACATGCATACACCCTGGTACATGTGTGGACGTCAGAAGACAACTTATGGGAGTCAGCTCTCTCCTTCCACCCACTGTGTAAGTTCCAAGGATTACAGGCTAGTCATCAGCTTGGCATCGGGTACATTGACTGACTGAGCCATCTCCCCAGCCAGTCTGATGGCTTCCAGAGAGATATTGAACCAATCAGTGACTCCATACATGTTTTCTAAGATTGTTCCATGATGGGTCTCAGGTTTTAGTGTGCCTGAGACCCATGTGCCCTCACTGGTATTGATGTGAATTCTTGAGCATCTCATAAAAATTATCAATCAGCGGATTTGAGGCAGGACCTTATATTCTGCACATAGGGTCAGCACCCTTTGGGTGGCCCTGATGCCAATGAAGCAGGCTGGCAGGGGTACTATGTGTAGTACACCTATGCCCCACAGTATGGCACAAGTTCACAGCTCCATATCCAAAGCTTGGGAGTCTGAATGGGTTTTGATTTTAGAATTTTATGTTCTAGAAAGGTAGCATGTTGATATACCATATATAACACTAATTTCTCCAGCGGGATCCAGGATAATACCTGGTAATCAGATATTGTGCTGTAGAAATGTCTGCTTCTTCACAGTAAGTGAGATAAATTAAGATTCAAATAGATTCACATCAGTTCATGGCAGATTTTGCTGCCACACGAGTTCTGCGCCTACATTGATGAGAAAGCTTTTGACTTTGAGGACTTTCATGAATTTTTGTATTTCGAGAAGGAATCCTGGCTCTGTGCTGGCAGCTTCTTGTCCCGTCCTCTGCTCTGGGTGTGAGACAGCAGAAGGCAATGAGTGGGTGAAAGGTGTGTATACAGCTACAGCACTCCTTCAGCAGCAGCAGGGGCTTCTGGGAGAGCAAGTCCAAGTCCTATGCAGTTGGCTCCTTTAGAGCTGGAAAAGTATCTGGTGCGTTGGGACTCGAGGGCCAGCAGGGACAGTTTGCTGGGCTATGGTATGCCATGGCTCCATCTTCCAAGAGGCCTGGCTGCAGGCACCTCTCCTGCTGCTTCTCTCATGATAAACCCTTACTGACTGGGCATCCTGAGAGTGACTGCTTCTTGTAACTGAACTAGCCAAGTAATGGGGACATTAGAGCTGTCCCCCACCCCATGTCCACCCTTCTCCAGGACCTCACTCATGCCCAGCGTGGTTCTCAGCACAGTCTGAAGTTTATTTCCTATCTCTTCTGGCTTTTTTCCACTAGCTGAACACTTGCGCACTCATTTCTTTATAAAATCCATACCGAGGGCATTCTGAATTCTCGGTGGTAGAGTGTGTGTAGTGGTTCTAGAAGAGGT
>JADRCD010223124.1:0-15633 GCA_019843815.1 Montemys delectorum
CATTCCATTCATGCATCTATCTTCTTTTAGTTTTGTTGGAAGATTACATTTTTGCTTTTTCAGGGATGTAGTTCCCCTCTTTGTGTTGGGGTTTTCTATTTAATACCCTTTGAAGGGCTGGATTTGTGGAAACATATTGTGTGAATTTGGTTTTGTCATGGAATACTTTGGTTTCTCCCTCTATGGTGATTGAGAGTTTTGCTGGGTATAGTAGTCTAGGCTGGCATTTGTGCTCTCTTAGGGTCTGTATGATATCTGCCCAGGATCTTCTAGCTTTCATAGTCTCTGTTGAGAGGTCTGGTGTAATTCTGATAGGCCTGCCTTTATATGTTACTTGACCTTTTTCCCTTACTGCTTTTAGTATTCTTTCTTTGTTTTGTGCATTTGTTGTTTTGACTACTATGTGGTGGGAGGAATTTCTTTTCTGGTCCAGCCTATTTGGAGTTCTATAGGCTTCTTGTATGTTCATGGGCATCTCTTTCCTTAGGTTAGGGAAGTTTTCTTCTATAATTTTGTTGAAGATATTTACTGGCCCTTTAAGTTGGAGGTCTTCACTCTCTTCTATACCTATTATCCTTAGGTTTGGTCTTCTCATTGTGTCCTGGATTTTCTGGATGTTTTGTGTTAGGGTCTTTTTGCATTTTGCATTTTCTTTGACCGTTCTGTCAATGTTGTCTATGTTATCTTCTGCCCCTGAGATTCTCTCTTCTATCTCTTGTATTCTGTTGGTGATGCTTGCATCTATGTTTCCTGACTTTTTTTCCTAGGATTTCTAACTCCAGGGTTTTCTCTTTTTGTGATTTCTTTATTGTTTCTACTTCCATTTTTAGGTCATGAATGGTTTTACTCAATTCCTTCCCCTGCTTGTTTGTGTTTTACTGCAATTCCTTAAGGGATTTTTGGGTTTGCTCTTTAAAGGCTTCTACTTGTTTACTTGTGATCTCCTGTAATTCTTTATGGGATTTTTTTGTTTCCTCTTTAAGGGCTTGTACATCTTTATCTGTGTTCTCCTGTACTTCTTTAAGGTAGTTATTCATGTCCTTCTTAAGTTCCTCTATCAGCATTATGAGATATGTTTTTCGATCCAAATCTTGTTTTTCCGGTGTTTTGGGATATACAGGGCTTGCTGTGGTGGGAGTACTAGGTTCTGGTGAAGCCATGCAATCTTGGTTTCTGTTGGTAGGATTCTTGTGTTTGCCTTTCACCATCTCTTGATCTCTCGTGTTAGATGTTCTTGGTGTCTCTGACTAGAGCTTGTCCTGTCCTTGCCAACCTGCAACTCCCCTTCGACTCCTGAGGCCTGTGGCTCCCGGCTGGTCCTGCCTTAGAAAGTCACAGAAGAGAAAATGGCAGATCTCACCTGAGTCCTTGGTCTGAAGCCTACCCTGGAGGCAGGCCCTCCACTAGCAGGTAGGGGGCAGAGATGGTCGCTGATCCAGCTCTGTCACTTGGAAGCTGAGAGGATCCTGTCCCACCTGCCCTGTGATTCCCCTGTGGCTTTTTAGGCCTGTGGCTCCCAGCTGGTCCTGCCTTAGAAAGTCACAGTAGAGAAAATGGTCAAGATCCATTATTTCATATTACTATAATTTTAAATGATTGTCAAGCATCATACATTATTTCTTTAGGCTGATAAGATAAATTCCTCCTTTAGAAATATAAGAATATAAAAACATATACTAAACTTAGAATCAGTGGAACCAAGTAATTGATTCTTTCTATGAAATGAACAGAATACTAATTTCTCCTAAAAGAATCTACCATGTTTGTTGAAAGACTTTTGCATCAATTATCATCAAAAATATTGTATCAAGTTATCTATCCAAGCCTTTATGATATTTGCAGTGCTATACAGCTACATCCTTTTCTAAATTATTTTTGTATTAACTTATTTATTCACTGTACATCTCAACCCCGCCACCCCGACCCTCAGGGAGCCTACCCTGGCAAAGCAAGTCACTGCAAGACTAGGTACATGTAACTAATTTTTTTCAAAGCCTACTTTTAATGAAGGTTCATACATGCTTTAACCTCACTTCTAGCTTACCACCCACCAGAAAGTGTGGAAAAGAAAGAACACCAGGGAAGTGGACCTGTTTAGAAATGTATCTTGGGAGCAGATCCCATCTTTCTTGTCAAGAAACCAGCAGTTCAGTTCACAAGTAAGCAGCAGCAGCTCAATCTACTGGCAAACACTACACAGATACACCAACAGTCTTGTTAGCAGTGTCTGGATAGCAGCAGCAGAGGAACAACCTAGCTGGAAAGCCAGGCCTCAGACAAATTGGCACAAGTCAGCAGGAGGGACCAGCACTAACAGAAATTCCAGGAAATGTTCTGGCCTGTGCCTCTCTCAGAGAAGCAAAGATGAGCAAAGACTTTAGACCAACAAAGGTGGCACAGCTAGCTCTATAGGCAAGCCCAGCCAAGTTCCTCTCACAGTCCATGGAGTCCTATTTCTACTCCCTCCAACCACCATATTTCTTCCATGAGTCTTGTCTCACCACGTTGATAGGACCGGTCCTCCTGGGTTAATCTCTTGGAGACAGTCCTCTTCATCAACCAGCCCACTTGGGATGATTGTCAACAGTTCTTGGCAGGTTCTCTTCACCACAGACAGAGGACAGGAAACTGGCACCTGGCACCATGGAGGAACTCACCCTTAACCCACCCAGATTTTGAACATCAACACCACTAAAGTTAAGGAGAGACTGTTAAATCCACCAGGCTCTGTTGTTGGGTCTAGAAGTGCCTGTGAGATGGCCACTAATTTGGCCAAAGATAAGCAAAACTAGCAATAGCTTTAGCCTTTATCAGGTAGCACCAGATATTAAGAAGGAAAAAAACAGAAAGCAACAACCAACAAAAACAAAAAGCCCAAACCAAAGCAACCAAAAAAACCTCCAAAGGGTTCAGGGACTAGGAGAAAAGAGTCTCCAAGTGAAAGCAACGGACTCTCAGTCTGGCAAAGATCTATGTTGGCAATCACGGCCAAGACAGAGGACTGGAGAAGACATTTGAAACAAATGGCGTCTAGAAACCAAATGGGCTTAAACATGTTTGGCCTAAACTTCATGTTCTCTATGACACAAGTCCCCCTCCAGCCAGTGCTCATTAGCCTCCTTAAGGCTGAAAGAAGCTGAGGAGGGCAACCCTGTAGGAGGATCAGCAGTTTCACTTAACCTGGATCCTTGTGATCTCTCAAAGAACTGGACCACCAACCAGGCAGCATATACCAGCTAATTTGAGACCCCCAAAACATATATAGCAGAGGACTGCGTTCAATCAGAAATAATGCAACTAACCCTCAAGAGACTGGGGGCCCCAGGGAGCTTAGAGGTCAAGCAGGATGGGGGTTGGAGGACATCCTTGTGGAGACAGGGGGTTGGAAGGAGGTGTGGGAAGTGGAACAGTTGGAGGGTGGACAGGGGGTGGGAATAAAATCTGGAATATATATATAAATTACAACAAAAACAAAAGTCCTCTATGTTACCACACCCACCGCCCTGAAGGTCGACAGGATTGCAGAATTGATCCACCACACACCTGTTAGCAGTTGATGAAGACCCTGACCAAGAGGAAGAAACTCAGCCTCTGGACTCCCCAGTGTCTATCACTGTTGGGGACCCTACCCAATCCCCAAAGACACCACAGGAACTGAACAATGATAACTGTGACCCCTTCTAGAATATGATGTTCCAGTCCTTTCATGTCACCAATACATACAGGCCTGAGATAACTGAGTTATAAAGACATAGCTTTGTTACTAGCTTTTTTTATGAGATTAGAAATATTACTAGTCTCTCCATAACAAATCCTATAAACTCCAGGAAGCCCCATGATTGGGCCTTCTATTTACCAGAGAAAGGGGGATGCAGGGTGAGAGACTAGATCTTTTGTGTTCAGACTCCATCTTAAAGAACCTAATCTTAGACTGAACTCAAGTTAACAGGCCATTTACCTTGCACCAGTTTCCAAATTACTGCCCAACAAGACCTGTAGCTGGCACCAGTTTCCTGGTTAGTCCCAACAAATCTGCACCTCCAGGTTACAAATCTGCCCCTGGTACTTCACATCCTAACCACCACCAAATGTAGAAGTTACATTTGTGGTTTGGCTCCCATCACCAGCCAATTATGTTAAAGGCCATAATGCCCACCTCCCCCAATCAGATGCATGCCATGCATACCCCTTTTCTCACCTCTATAAATTCTTGCTTAAAACTAAGCTCAGGGATCCACCTTCCTGCTGTATCAAAGTTGGCAGGGATACCAAGCTCAAGCTTGGATAAAGAGACCCTAATTCAATTGCATTGGAATTGGCTCCTTCATGGTCTTTTGGGGTTCATGAATGTTTCCTGGCACAACAACATGTGTTGCCTCAGGACATGAGTCTATCTTAGCTGACATCACTCTGTCAATCACCCAAGTCTGAGAATCGTCAAGAAGCAGCAGCATGTCACCAGAAGGTTTTTTGATGCATTCCTCTCTAAGGAGTGCTGACAAATGGATCTCAACTACTCAATGTAAGGCAGATCAATACATACGTGTCATTGGCAAAGAATCCTTCATCACACGTCCTTTCATGTGCTTGCTTTAGCAGAACATCCTTTCACTTGTGTCTGCTTCAGCAAAAACATTCCTTCATGTGTCTACTTTAGCAAAACATTGTTTCACTTGTATCTGCTTTGGGAAAACACTCCTTCATGTGTTTGCCCCAGCAAAACACCATCAACACAACTGACTTTCCAAAGAACCCTTAAGTTTCCACTTCAGGTACATGATTTTGTACTGAGGCAAGACAAGATAGGCCAGTGAGGGGAGCAGGACTTACAGGGAGGCAACAGAGTTAAGGTAAGACCCTGTTCCTGTTGATGGGGGACCCACATGAAGACCATGCTGAACATCTGCTACATGTGTACAGGGGGGTCCTCTGTCCAGCCCTTATATGCTCTGGTTGGTGGTTCATTATCTGGGATCTCCCAATGGTCCAGGTTAGTTGACTGTGTTGGTCTTCTTGTAGAGTCACTATCCCTCTGGGTTTCCCAATCCTTCCCCTAAGTCTTCAACAAGACAATCTGAGTTCTGTCTAATATTTATCTATGGTTTCTGCATCTGTTTCGGTCAGCTGCTGGGTGAAGCCTCTCAGAGGAGAGTTATGCTAGGCTCCTGTCTCTGACTCCAGGCTGAAAAATACAAACATAGTCTGAGGCTCCAAAAATAGCTGAAGGAGGAAGACAGGCCAGCAATGTGTATGGAATGATCTTTAGAGGGCAGCTAGATACGTTCCCCTAACATTGGTAAGGGTTGCTTCACTTATGTCTGTCTCACACAGGGTATCTATGTATCCAGGACAAATATAGCTGTCAACTGTGTCTTCACATGTTGCATCGTTGTAACAAGGCTTTGGCCAACAAAGAGGCATGAAGGTCTCACAGTGTGTTCCTGTGAATCCACCAATGCAGTTACTGAGATAGTTGTTACTTCCATACACACATAGATCTCCATGGAGACATGTCTGATTGACACATTTATCAAAGTTGAGTTCACAGTGGTCTCCAAATAATCCAGATGCACTATACTAGAAGCAAACCTCAAAGAGCACCCTGATATGTGACTCTATATAGACATGTCTAGGATCCACATTATCAATTTCCAACTCATAGTTCATACCAGAATACTCTTTAGGAACAGCACATATGTATCTTCTCATCTCATTGAAGCATAGAACCCCCTTCATGCATGGATCAGAAACACACACATTCCCTTTCGAGTCACAGTGCCTGCATTGGTATCCAGGCACACCAAAGCAGGAGTAGCCGTTGTTCAATCCTGGCAATGGCTGGAAACACACTCATTGAGATCTGTCACACAAAATCTTCCAGCATATCCAGCAGGGTAGATACAGATGGGGTGCTCAGGGTCCTTAAGGCAAGTGCCTCTATGTTGGCAGGTGTTCTCTCCTTTTCCTAAATTCTTACTAAACCTATCATCTCCCTGACACTGCATTTCTTGCAGGGAAAGAGGAAAAGCACTGAGGAGCTTCATTAGGTCAATGAAGGGGCATTCAACTTCAACACTAAGCTGATTTTTGGTTGGGTGGTTTTTTGCTATGTGGAGCTGCTGTTTGGCATCATATCAAGGGTATGGTCAGGGTTTTCTACATTAAAAGGAACAAATATAATGAATATATTTCAGGGGAATTTAGTAGATTGATATAAACAATATGCTTCCAGGTAGTCCAACAATAGTTGTCATTCAATGAAGAGGCTAATGATCCAGTAGCGGCTCAATCTACAGGACTGGGTGTCTCCACGGGTCCATTCTGCTGCCAAAAGCCTGGAGGATTCCTTGAGAGCTGCTGGCCTTAAGTCTATAGTGTAAGTCTAAGAAGTTGATTCTAATACCATGGGAGGAATACCACAGCAATAAAGTGGAGAAACTTGCCAATGACTATGATCGCAAGTAGGCAAAAAGCAAAATCTTCCTTTTCTATCCTCTTTTGTCTGGGTATTCATAAGAGAGTGCCACCACTTTAGAGTGAATCCTCTTGCTTCAGATAATCTGAAAATTTTTCATAAGAATGTCCAGCAGCTTGGATATTAATGGATTCCAGAAGCAGTCAACTTGATAACCAAGATTCATTATCAAATATGATCAAATGTAACTTTTCCTTCCTTGATACTAGTAATAGCTGTTTATCCTCCCCAAATTGTGCCACCTGAAAATATCTTCATATATGTCCTCTAACACAGAAAATAAACTGATCCTGTAATCAGTAGGTTATAGACTGCCTATGGACTCAATGTGAAGAAAAGCTTGCAGTTCACTTGCATGCTAGATTTTCCTACTCTACTGAGCTGCTCAGGCAAGTGATTCTCCCCTGGACCTAATGCAGGTGGGATTCAAGTGTCCAGACTGAGAACATCCTAGATGTCCTGCTTTTATTTCCTTAGGTCATTCTTCGTTTTGTCAAAACATATATCCTAGTAATTAAAATGCATTTTGTTATTCTTTGTCTATGGATATTTTTTCCATGTGTGTGTCTGTACACCACATGGGTACAAACCCTATAGAGGCAGAAGAGGGGGTCGGATCTCCTCTAACTGAAGTCACAGATGACTGTAAACCATCACATCAGTTCTGGGAATCAAATCAGGGCCTCTAGAAGAGCAACTAGTGTATTTCACCACTGAGCAATACCTCTAGCCTCCTCTGGCAATTTTTAAAGAGATTACGCTGAAAGATTTACTGTAAGTTATATAAAGTGCAATTATCATGTAAAAAGCACCTAGATGTTGCTCCATCTCCTGACTCTCAGTAATCTAGGATTTGCATACTTGACTTGCAGACACTCTCTTTAGTGTGCTATTTCTGTATTTACAGAGCTGGGCAGCTTCCACAGAACAACAGAAAAGACCAAAGAAGCCTTGTCTCAAAAGACACAGTAGTTGGCACATAAGGAAACAGCAGTTATAACCTCTAAACATAGGCACACATACATGTACACACACGAACATGCACACACAATCCAAGATGCATTTTCTATGACTATTTAACTTAGGGATGCATTTCTTTTTATGACATTATTTGCTCTGTTTTCCATGCTAGAAAGAAACTGTCAAGAGTCTACAATGAAATAACATCCTCTGAAAATATGACATTTCAAACTATAAACCAAAGTTTCATCCCACAAACAAAGAAATAAAAGCAGGACCTAAGGAAATGAAAGTAGGGCAATTAGCCCATCTAGGATGTTCTCAGTCTGGGCCCTTGATTCCCACCTGCATTAGGTCCAGGGGAGAATCACTTGCCTGAGCAGCTCAGTAGAGTAGGAAAATCTAGCATGCAAGTGAACTGCAAGCTTTTCTTCACATTGAGTCCATCAGCAGTCTATAACTCATTGATTCTGTACAGGATCAGTTTATTTTCTTTTCTATCCTTTCCTATGCTATTTTAAATTCTATCCTGTTATTGTCACAGTTCTGCAAATGACTGCTTGGCTTATTTGACTATACAATGGTTAAACACAACTAGGCCCCTGACTTTACAGCAAGAGGATAATTAAAATTATGACATAAGGAAAGATCTTGAAGTCAAAGAGAACTCCCGGGATACTAATAAGCTGAAGTAACTTTCCATGAAGGTTGGAGCAGCTCACATGGCTTTCCTGACAACCACATAGCACAAGAAAAGCACAAAGGTGTCCTGCTCCTGTCAGCTATCTTAGAAGACCACTCTTTTCACATAGTTCTTTCAGGCTGCTTGATCAACACTTAATTCCTCCTGGCAATGTTAGAAATCCTGAACTGCAAGCCTGAGATGCACACAACTAAAAAAAAAAAAAAAAATCGCTCATCACACACCACTCAGGCCACAGGTGAGCAGGGACTCAGGAAGGCCAGCCAAAAGTAGGTAAGTAGCAATGGTGACATGGGATAAAAGAGGAAGGACCATCTGGAAAGGCCTTGGATGCTCTCCAGAAGAAATAGGTCCCATATGGGGCAACTTAGTAGGGTGTAGAACAGATGCGTATCACACTGGGTGTTTGTGCTTGAGAGGCACAGCTGTCTTTCTAATGGCCTTTTGTTGCAGATTGCCAAGCTTATCTGCAATCAATTTTAAAACGCTTTCTTAAAAGTCTCAAGAACTCCCTTGGTGAATTGAAATCTAAGTAGGAATTCCCTCTGACTGATGTATAGGGCATTGCTTTCTTTCTCCTGGGTAACTGCCCTGTCATAGCCTTGAAATGCATAGGAAGCAGGGGGGTGCCACTGAAATCACCTCACTACTTTTCTTCCTTTAGCAAATGAGATCCATCCTTCGGTCATTTGAAAATCAACAGATTGTGAGACTTAGGTACGGTGGGGAGAACCAACCAGTGCTCAGTCACATGGTTTAATGCCACCCATTTCTCCCACAGAGGATTTTGACTTCTGTCATGTTATGTCCTTTGTTTCTCCCAGCAGACAATACTGACTCCTTAGAAAGATTTGAGTTGATCCAATCCCAAAATATATTTGGAAAAATATTTTAGGCTCAATTTCACATGTATCATCACCTTGTTTTTGCCTGAAGCAAACTGTTGCTCATGGGTTATTATTATCCTCATCATCATTATTATCATTTTCTTGACTTACAAAAGGTGAGACCATACAGCTCAGAGAGTAAATTACTTTTCATTGGGAAAATGTAACCAGACAACAGCGTCTGCAGCCAAACAACAGCATCTACTCACTACACCCTTTTATTCCTTATCACAAAGGTCAGTGGGAGAAGCAGTTGTTTTCAAGGTGGTTTCTATTCGCCTATAAAATAATGATGCACCATGTTAATTGACAAGAAGCAGGTTTCCTGAGACACCAAGGCTGTTTGTGGTTCTAGCTTCAGGGCTATTTTTTTTTTTTTTTTTTTTTTTTTTTTTTTTTTTTTTTAGGTGATGGAACTTTGGTAATAGAGTATTGTAATGACACTGAGGTCCTCAAAGGTGAGAAATAAACAAATAACTTTTCCAAGGACAGGCTCCAGTTCTGTAATAGAAGGCAGCATACAGGAACCGAGTGAGGCGGCACAGCCTTGTCGGGCCCCTGGTGTGTTAATCCAATTCTCTCTGCTGTCTCTGGACTCAAAGTGAGGATATAAATATATCACCCTTGCCAGAGTGGAAGTGGGAGGCAAATGCGCAAACGAGAACAAGATAGGAATCAGAAACAGAGAATCTCACGGGTACAGTGTCAGGCAAAGAACAATTTTAGAAAAGGACAAGAGAATTTTTATTTATAAATATGATTCATTCTGAGCACACAGAGGCCTGTCACATGTGGTGTATAGTAACAGGATCCCTGAACACTTAATGGCACTCATTTTATTACCGTTTTTGCTCTAGTGGAGAATGACACACTAAACTGATCAATGAAAAGTGACAGCTTTGTCAAGATGTTTACAGAATTTCTTGGAATTGAGTAATGTGAAATATTCTTTGACTGTTACATTGTCTGCCTTCTGTTGAAGGCTTTAAAGTTTCTATAGTTCACATCCTGGTTCAGACAGGGAATTAAGAAGAGCTTGGTAATGATTAATAGACAAGTTAAATTCTTAGGTATAGTTATGCTCATTGCCACAGACATTACAAGAACTTTTAATTACTTTATTTTAGTTTTTAAAATTAATTAATTTTTTAAAATTTATTTAGTTAGTTATTTTTACTAATTTAAATTATATACATGGCCCTTTGATAACATATAACTGAGAACAGGAGAATATGGTTATTCCGAGCAATGGGGCATTTAAAGATTTTAGGGCAGGAAAAATATCAAAAATATCTGCTTTTATATTTTTCTTTAATAGGATAATGATTGAACCAAATGAAATGACATCAAGTTCCAAGATAAAATGTCTGTGCTAACCTTTTCCATAGGAAAAAAAATGGAAGTAAGAAAGGGAGCCGCTGTTTAGAGCAGCAGTTCCCAACCTGTGGGTCATGATTGCTTTGGGATTGGGGTGGTGGGAGGCAGGATGGTGGGGTGGTGGGGGAAATGACCCTTTCACAGGGGCCACATACCATATTTTCTGCATATCAGATATTTACATTATAATTCATACCAGTAGCGAAATTACAGTTGTGAAGTAGCAATGAGATAATTTTATGGTTGGGGTCACATCACCATAACATAGGGAACTGAATTAAAGCGTTGCGGTATAAGGAAGATCAAGCACCCCTGGTCTAGAGTCTTTCCAGTTTCCTTTGCTGTTCTCATAGATAGTAGGGGCAGCAGCAGCACCACATGGCTGCTTTAATTTTTATTTATGTGTGTACATGTGTGTACAATACATGACTATGAGTGTCTGTGCAAACAGAAGACTAACAGAAGACTGTGTGTGTGTCACTCACCTGAAGCTGAAGTCACAATTCCTATGAGCTCCCTGACAGGGATGACAAGGAGTAACTTGTGCCTTCTGGAAGAGCAGCAAGTGCTGTTAACCATGGAGAAACTTTTCCAAACCCCAAGTAGAGGTCTTAGTAGATGTATTGTTTCCTTTTTCTGAAAAACAATTTCTCCAGTTATCTAAAAATCTAATCTTATTTTGACCTGGTTACAGAAAAGATAGAAAGAACAAAAAGCAAACCAACCAAGCAACCAAGCAACCAACCAAACAAACAAAAACAAATCAAAACAAGAAAAAAAAACAACTAACCAACTAACCAAACAAACAAGCAAAAAAAAAAATTTACCAGTCACACACATATGCACATAAACTTACATTTGGAAATAGTTGAAGTGTGCCTTAAGTAATGAGTCTTTAGCAGTGAATAGTCAGTGAATAAAGATCTTCAACTCATGAGAAATTTTTAAGAGAAAAGGTTTAATAATAAAAGTTAGGGTTAAACTATTTGTGTTACATATGAAATTTGTGACAAAGGGCTAATGAGTGAGAGATTTTGAATTATATATGTAGCTCTCTGAGAACATATAACTGTCAGTCTTTCATTTCAAATTATAGATCTTTACTTTGCACATGTGATTAAGGCATTGTGTAACAATACAAGGAGGAATGAAAAATTAGAAAATTTTCAGTAAGAAGAATATTCTGGGCTATGAGGCATGAGTTGAGTGTGTTAATTTTGGAGATAATACCATTAAACATTTAGAGGGGAGAGAGGAAGTGAGACAGGAAATGTAAAAAAGGCAGACAATAGGTACATTCCTGTATGTTGCTGTGGTGGTCAACCAGAGCTTGATAAAGCTGGAGAACTCTTCAGGATGCTGTATGATAACAGTCCTGGTTGAGAAGTGTTACTAAAGCATGAATTCCTTTCTAGGTAGGGAGTGTGGTGAATGGAACCCCACCCACCATCTCTATGGTCACTTACACCAAGGCTAGTTAGAATAGGTGAGTTGGGACAGATATAAAGTCTGCTATAATTGTCTTTTAAAATAAAATAGCATAGAAGTTGGCAAACATTTATACAGTATGAAATGGTGGGCATTTAAAGATATTTGTGTTATGTATGGTCCCTGAGATATCTTTTTCTTTCTGTTCTTGGTAGGAGGAGCAATAGCTTTTTAAAGCTATAAAAATGTTTTTAGTTCATACAAAACTGAATTGAATTTCATTTGTATTGTCTGTAGATTCAGGTTTGTAAATATCTTGAATTGAGAATACTTTGCCTAAAAGCCTGAGAAACAAAATAATATATACATACTGAGTAAAATCAAGTACTATCTTCAGATAAAATCACTGATTTTTATCATATATTAATATTTTAATAAATTATTATAAACAAAATTACTACTTTATGAAAACAGACAGACCTATTACATGACCAAAAAGACAAAGAAAAAGCAGTGATTTATGCTATTGTAGAAGTCATTTTCCATCAGTAAACAAGTATAAATTCAGTAAGCTATAAACAGCAAACAGAAGACATTGTAGCCATATTCTTAGATTGCAAAATACAATTTTAAGATGTGAAAACAAGGCCGGGCAGTGTTGGCACATACCTTTAATCCCAACACTTGGGAGGCAGAGGCAGGTGGATTTCTGAGTTAGAGGCCAGCCTGGTCTACAGAGTGAATTCCAGGACAGTCACAGCCAGGACTATATGGAGAAACCCTGTCTTGAAAATACCAAGAAAAAAAAATATGTGAAAACAAAGGTAAGGGAAAAAGTGTTGAAAATCAAGGATCAAGCGTAGAAACAGCACCCACATGCAGACTTTGACCCATCACTCCAAGTGTTTAAGACATCAAGTAACTAGAGAGCTGAGATGAAGATCAGGCTTCTGAGATAATGACTGCACATTTCAGTATATAGTCTCAGGCTTTGAAAAGATTTTCAGTGAATTCACTAGCTGCACCCAACCATTTCCTTAGTCTATCTGATGAACAGGATCCTGACTGTCAGGGTCTAGGGTTCTGAGAACCTACCTACCTCACCCTCACGTAAATTAGGAAGGTTTCTTTGGTCCTCCCAAATCCCTAGTTTTCACTGAATCCAGTAGGTTGCTACTTGTAACAAGAGGATATTTTTGTGAAGACAAAAACTGACTGCTGTTTGAGTCTTTCTTCTTCAGCAATAGCTAGACAGTAGGATGTACCCCCGGTGTTGTGGTGTTCTCTCTGGCTCTAGTTGTTCTTTTCCTGTAGAGTGCTTTTTTCCCTTCCACTTGCACTGTCCCTTTCCAAACACTGACTTCCTCCCTCAAGCCCCACACTTGGGCATCTACTATAAGCTCCTCTTCAGACTTATGATTTTAAAACAAGACAAAGAAGACAAGGGTGCATGCCTGGGTGGAAATTATGTTCTCAAACCACCTTTACTATTTCACCATTTTTTTCCTGATTGCTCAAGCTTTTATAAAACAGGGAGAAAAAACTAGAAAACCAATCCCATATATTATAAATATGAGACAAATTAAAATTCAAGACATGCATAAATATAAGAACAAATACAAACAAAAACCTTTAATTTTGTAAATAAAGCAAATTTCAGAACAGCTTAGAAACGGGCGATATATATGCACCTAAGAAGCCAGAGTTCCTCATCATAATTCAATTTCACTACAAATCATTAATAACTAGCCTGGTGCTCGGGCCTACTTCTGACTGGGAAGGTAGAGGAAGGAGAATCTCAAACTCAAGGCTAGCCAGAGCTGCCTCGTAAGAAGCTGTCTCAGGCATCCAAAGCAGGGTTGTAGTTCAGACAGACAGACAGCATTTCCCTATGTGCCAAGCCCTAAGGCTAATCCTCAGCACCACAAAATACACAAACACATGAGAAAGAAGCTCCCAAACAAAAACTGAAGAATGGCACATGTGCAAGCTACAATATATTAGGGAATATAGAATTACAAATCCTAAAATAAGTGTTGTATATAGAATGACAATAAAAATTATCAGCATTTTGGAATTATAAGGGAAATATATCATCAAAATCAACTTGATGTAATGAAAGCAAATATTAATTTTAAATGTTTATATTTATTATGTTTTAAATTTATATTTTAAGCTTTAAATTTAAATTTAGTCTTTCTATAATTATTGAACATTTTCCTAATAGAAAACTAAAGGTAGAAAATGGTAAACTAAGAAATAGAAGGATTAATTGGTAAAATATTAGTTAAAAAATTAATGTTAACTAGAAAATTAATGAAGTAGAAAATAGAAAAAACAGGAAAAAAGCCACAAAACCCAACCTTCTCAAAAAATTAATAAGATATATCAAATGTAGAAGAACAATCAAGATTTTAAAATAAAATAACAGCAAAAATAAAAAATATTAAAACTACTAGGTATAGTGTTACAATCCTAATACCAGAGGGATAGAGACAGGATTGCAAGTTCAAGACTAGCCTGGCTACTTAGTGAGCAACTGTCTTAAAAGTAAGGAGTAAGCCAGGTGGTGGTGGTGCACGCCTTTAAGCCCAGCACTTGGGAAGCAGAGGCAGGCAGATTTCTGAGTTCGAGGCTGGCCTGGTCTACAGAGTGAGTTCCAGGACAGCCAAGGCTACACAGAGAAACCCTGTCTCCAACCCACCCACCCCCAAAAAAGTAAGGAGTAAGGTAAATGAAACTTAGTAGGTAGAAATTCTGCCTACCATGCCTAAGGTTCTGGTCTGATTCCCCAGTATCATATAAACCAGGAACTGTGGCCCAAGGCCTTAATCTCACTACTTGAGAGGTTAGTGCAAGAGGAGGAGGGGTTCAAGAGTGTTCTCAGCTACATAGATAGTTTAAGACCAGCCTGAGCTACATAAGAGTTTGCCTCCAAATAGGATAATAAATACAAAATAAGGGATATGTTTCAGATTCTAAAGATATTAAGCTGTTAATGTCATTTAAAATTAGGCATTGTTGATAAAACATTTTTTGAAAAATATGTCACTGAAAGAAACAAGAATAAAATAAAAATTGCTCTATAGCCACTAAGTAAATTAGAGAAGTTCTCCAGGCTCACTTGTTTTCACTCATGAATTCAATGAAGTGTTTAAAGAATGTATAACATTAACCTTGAATAAACTATTTCAGAAAAAGAAAATATTTCCCAAGTTATTTTATATCCAGAACAGCTTTTACATCAAAAAGTTTTAGAACTGTATGGAAAGGTTGGTATTTTGGGTCGTTATTAATTGATGGCATGCATTCAAAGATCAACTGAAAATATTAATAAACACAACTGAGAGTTGCATAAGTAACTGATAAGTAAGTTATATTTTAATTCAAAGTTGGCTCTGCAATTGAAAATGAAAGAATATGGTTTGCTACTTCAAAATATGAAAGAACACACATACACACACACACACACACATATGCATGTACACTCACATCCCAGTACACATATGTACAAAACAAGATTAGTGGATATTGCCTATAATCAAATAGAGCAAATAGCAGACTGACCTGAAGCCCTTGCTAAAATCTGTGCTGAGGGAGGTGGGCTGGGTAGTGAAAATGGAGCAATTATTAAAGGTGCATATATATTTCAAAGTTCATATTTGCCATTTCAACAAACTTCCTTTAATCTTATAAACCATTAAGGACAGATGGATTAAATAGAAGAAAGAAAGGAAAGATGATAGATGAGGAGAAAGAAAGAAAGAAAGAAAGAAAGAGAGAGAGAGAGAGAGAGAGAGAGA